>JASAND010032042.1:0-12698 GCA_030248195.1 Trissonchulus latispiculum | reverse complement strand
GTACTTCGTTCAGTTACGTGTGTGTGTGTGTGTGTGTGTGTGTGTGTGTGTGTGTGTGTGTGTGTGCTGTCAATACTATCGATCGACCCCCCAATATCGCCCCCCCCCATAAATTTTGGCCTAGAAGTAAGCCAGGAGGGTGGGGGTGAATTTTAAGAATTTGGTGGTAGACCATCGCAATGTATCATAGGGGTCGCGGTAGCGACCCCTATAATATGAGTGAAAATGGTCGAATGACCATGTAAAATAAGGCTGCGCAGAAGCTGCGCAGATTATATATGTGCGCAAAAAATTGTACGTGTCGAGTTTAGTATGTTCCTGAAGTTTCATCCCCGTACCACTTTCCGTTAAAAAGTTATGCCAAAAATCGCTTACGAGAGTGATGTTTTTTTCCGGTTTCTCGCTTTTGATGTCTCATAAGGGGGTTTTGTAGCTTGAATAACTACAGATAGAAAAATTTTTGCCTATGAAACCCATAAGTACAAATCAAAAATAAGAAAATAAGCTAGTTTTTATGCCTCCCGGGGCCGGAAAAAATTTTTGGCTTGGGGCCAAAGTCGGCCAAAACGCTAAAATGGCCAAAAAGCTAAATATGCTTCAAAGGCGCCTTAATAAGTCAGATTGGGCTATATATGGGGTAATACTGACTATATGGTTAAACACTACACATATCGGGGTCGTTCAAATGCTATATGATTTTCCGTCTCCGTGCGTAATTTTTCGGTACTGGCCGGCCAAAGTTGGTGAATTTTGGGTTGAACTTTGAACTTGAATTTTCGCTTATTTTGCTACATGGGTGGCTCAAATTTTGCATACAAAGGTTTTTTTGGGACGGAGAATCGATTCCCGCCATCAGTTTTGCTGCCCGAGTAACCCAAGTTGCTGGGTTGGTTCCACTTGACCGTCTGAGGGGTCAGGTCGGTAACCGCCTCCCGGAGGTCCATAGTAGGCTTTACAAAGCCTCTCCAAACTTTGTCCATAGGGGTTTTCTGGTGCGCCCAGCTCATTCCCGGTGTCCGTTTTGCCGTCTGACCTACACATCTTGCTGTGGTGGTTCCACTTTGCCGTCTGGAGGGTCCGGTCGGTACCGACTTCCGTGAACATCATATAGGACTGTACGTAGCCTCTCAAAACATTGTCTTTCTATAGGGGTTTTCTGGTGCGCCCAGCTCATTCTTGGCATCCGTTTTGCCGTCTGACCCACCCATCTTGCTGTGCTGGTTCCACTTTGCCATCTGGAGGGTCAGGTAGATGGGTGGTCGTGGGGTCAAAAATGAAATTTTTCAAAAGTGGTCAAATTTGATACCAAATGAACGCCCTAAGCGAGCTGAGCAACTTTTGTCATAAAACTGCATGGTCAAAGTGGCTGTGGAGTGCTGTGATGGGGTGGGGTGGGGACTTGACGAATTTTCGGTCAAAAATGAAATTTTTCAAAAGTGGTCAAATTTGGTGCCAAATGAAAGCCCTAAACGAACTGATCAAATTTAGTCATAGAGCTGCATGGTCAAAGGGGCTGTGGAGTGCTGTGGTGGGGTGGGGTGGGGACTTAGGTGATTTTCGGTCAAAAATGAAATTTTTCAAAAGGCGATTTTCGGTCAAAAATGAAATTTTTTAAAAGTGGTCAAATTTGGTACCAAATGAAAGCCCTAAGCGAGCTGAGCAAGTTTTGTCATAGAACTGCATGCTCAAAGTGGTTGTGGAGTGCTGTGGTTGGCTTGCTTGCTACTGTTGAAAGTGTATCTATATATACATACCTTCAGGAGCATACATATCATGAGGGTGCGCGGAGCGCCCCTCATAATATGAGCTATAAAGGCACTTTGCGGATTAGGGAAACTGTTAATCAGCCAAAACTAATTAACGGTAAGGAGTTGAGAGCTAAAGTTTACATTTTTGAAATCTCCAGGCCAAGAGCTTTCGAATGATACCAAACTTTCCCGGAAAAAATGAACTTTGAAAAAGTCGACTTTCTGATACAAGTTTAAAAGTTGGTTTTTTCTCTGTATCGACCACTTTTATAGGGCGATTTTTGCGCACACCGATATTTCAAACGGCCCATAGGAAAAATTTTTCTATACTAATTTTTGATTATCTAGGCGATGGTCCAGATCAAGTTTATGTTTGATTTCCGAATTTCGCTCTGGGTCGATTTTTACAGATGGTCAAAAATGGAAAAATCGACGTTTGGATTTTTCCAGGTCCCAACACAGAAAATTGTCAAAAAGTCGTCTAAAATAGCGTTTTTTGGCCATTTGGTGGTGCGCATATTATATAGTAAATCGGGGTCGCTGAAAACGATGAGCATACTGCCGAAACCGATGGATGTGACCCTCAGGCCCCATGGCGCCCGTGGTTCCTCGCCCAGGGTCAAAGGTGGGAAAAGTCCGTAAGAACGGCTATTTTCGGCCATTTGGTGGTGCCCATGTATATATAGTAAATCGGGGTCGCTGAACACGATGAGCATACTGCCGAAACCGCCCGAAGTGACCACTGGTCAGCATGGCCCCGTGGCACCTCGCCCAGGGTCAAAGTTAGGAAAAGTCACTAAAACAGCGGTTTTCGGGGTTTTGGTTGGGGCTATATATAGTAAATCGACTACGCTCGTTTCAATGAGCATATTTTCTGAACCGACGGAAGTGACCACTGGTCACTATGGTCTAGGTGGTCTGTTGACCAGTGGTCAAACCCCATAAAACAGCGTTTTTCGGGGTTTCGGTTAGGGGCATATATAGTAAATCGACTATATACGCTTGTTTCAATGAGCATATTTTCAGAACCGACGGAAGTGACCACTGGTCACTATGGTCTAGGTGGCCTATTGACCAGTGGTCAAACCCCATAAAACAGCGTTTTTCGGGGTTTCGGTTAGGGGCATATATAGTAAATCGACTACGCTCGTTTCAATGAGCATATTTTCAGAACCGACGGAAGTGACCACTGGTCACTATGGCCTATTGACCAGTGGTCAAACCCCCTAAAACAGCGTTTTTGGGGTTTTGGTTGGGCCATATATAGTAAATCGACTACGCTCGTTTCAATGGGCATATCGCCGAAACCTACGGAAGTGACCACTGGTCACTATGGTCTTGGTGGCCTATTGACCAGTGGTCAAACCCCCTAAAACAGAGTTTTCCGGGGTTTTGGTTGGGGCCATATATAGTAAATCGACTACGCTCGTTTCAATGAGCGTATTTTCAGAATCGACGGAAGTGACCACTGGTCACTATGGCCTAGGTGGCCTATTGACCAGTGGTCAAACCCCCTAAAATAGTGTTTTCCCAGGTTTTGGGTGGGGGCATATATAGTAAATAGACAACGATCGTTTGAATTAGCGTATTTTCAGAATCGACGGAAGTGAACACTGGTAACTAAGGCCTAGGTGGCCTATTGACCAGTGGTCAAACCCCCTAAAATAGTGTTTTTCCAGGTTTTGGTTGGGGGCATATATAGTAAATCGACTACGCTCGTTTCAATGAGCATATTTTCAGAACCGACGGAAGTGACCACTGATCACTACAGCCTATGGGGCCTATTGACCACTGGTCAAACGGCCTAAAACTGCGTTTTTCGGCGTTTTGGTCGGGGCCATATATAGTAAATCGACTACGCTCGTTTCAATGAGCATATTTTCAGAATCGGCTGAAGTGATCACTGGTTGCTACGGGCTAGGTGGCCTATTGACCAGTGGTCAAACCCCCGAAGACAGTGGTCATTATTTGGAATAGAGAATCTTCTGGCAGTAATAAATTGCAGACTACTTCTGCCTAAGAGCAGCGCTCCCAAAAATTGGAAGAAGGACAAGTAGGAAAAATGCTCCTTGCAGTCGCATGTAAAATGCAATGTGAGCTATGATGGTCAACATTTAAATATGTCAAGGACAAGATTTAAAACGTCTAATATGAGCCATCATCTAAATCGGTAAAGGACAAGCTGTAACTGGCTAATATGAGCCGCCACGTTTCTCTTGGGCTCATATTGACGCGAGGATACTAAGTTGAGTTGACTATTTTTCACTTTTCAGATTCGCATGTACACGTATATAATTGTCATGGCATACGTGTGGTCTTGATACAATAATTAAAGTCAATCCGTGGGTAAGCACACATCAAATTTTTACACATCAGCTGTGTATTTTATTGTATAAGTGCTGTGTACAGTAAGCCGAAACTGATGACTTGAAGAATACCGGTTTACAGGAGCTTTATGCATTTGTTTCTAGTTTGCAGTGTGTTTCTATGATTTAGAAATCTGGTATATACCAAATGTATATGCCACTTAATTTAACTTTAAAGGGGAGAACTTTAGCTGCTTAAAGTGTTCACATATATATACCTTAAATACGGTGTTTGAGCTAGTGAAGATAGATTCAGACAGGACCCCACACATATGACCAAACATTACATGAAGCTAATGATATTACGCAAGACGGTGAGGATTTGTTCAGACTTGGAATAAAAGTAAAGAGTCTGTAGGCAAAATGGTAGGGGTCGTCGTTATGTCAAGCCGTTGAAACCACGGCAGCGAGCGTCAATATGAGCCCAAGAGAAACGTGGCGGCTCATATTAGCCAGTTACAGCTTGTCCTTTACCGATTTAGATGCTGGCTCATATTAGACGTTTTAAATCTTGTCCTTGACATATTTAAATGTTGACCATCATAGCTCATATTGCATTTTACATGCGACTGCAAGGAGCATTTTTCCTACTTGTATAAAATAATAGAAAACAAGAACAAAAAGTGCTCCTTCGTCGCATGTAAAATACATATGAGTCTTCGTAGGCAGGTTGTACATAAGCAAAAACTAGCCTGTAAAATACATATATATGAGTTCCGTAGGGAGGTTGTAAATTAAGGAAGACAAGTTGCAACCGCTTAACATATGAGCCTGTCCTACATCGAGGCTCATATTGGCGTCACAGTGCATTCCACATTACAGCCTCATTAAAGAACCTCAGCTTCATCCTCATTACGGAAAAACGAATAGACGTTGTGGCCCAGAAGAAATGGACTGAAGTGAACTGCGACTGCTCAAGCTGAACTGTACATGCAACCTGATGTTTCCTGAAACACTATGGCACTCCTCTAATGCATTCTCGAAACACTTTCACATTATACACACGCAGAATGCGTTCCCACTTGGCTGTGAGTCAGAGCGCCTCATGGCGTAACCGTATTGAGCATATGCACACTATAATGACTTATCAACAATATATATATGAAGGATAATTTGTAATGAAAAGCTTTTATGCAGTATGTATTTATATAAAAGTAAGATATATATCTGCAAATTATTCGTATTATGACATATATACGCCAATATGAGCCTCGTTGTAGGACAGGCTCATATGTTAAGCGGTTGCAACTTGTTTTCCTTAATTTACAACCTCCCTACGGAACTCATATATATGTATTTTACAGGCTAGTTTTTGCTTATGTACAACCTGCCTACGAAGACTCATATGTATTTTACATGCGACGAAGGAGCACTTTTTGTTCTTGTATAAGGGTGGGGTCTGGCAAATTTGGATGGGTGGGGTCTTGGATTTGACTATTTGGGGGTGGGGTCTGCCTCCAAAATTTCGAGGGTGGGCTCTGGATTTTCCATTTGGGGGAGGGGTTCCCCCCACAGGTACGCCTATGTTTTGATGTAAAAGCAGCCTTCTAACTCCAAGTAATGAATGCGTGATAACGGTTCACAATTAAAGCCATTCCACAATTTAGCTGATTTGTCTTGGTTTATGCCTACCATTGGTTCTGTCACTTGTTCAGGTTTGTTCATTTTTTGACAATTAGCTGAGCCGGTCATTAGAATGTCTGCTAGCACGCGACAAACCGAGCCCACAGATTCGGAGTCAGAATTAGTGGTGGATGAACAGTCTTTGCCCAAATTGCCAAATCTGGACATTGCCCAGTGGCTGTTCCTTTTGAAGCATGAAAGCTACCCCAAAGCGGACAAAGACAATGTTAAGGTTAGGTAGCAGGAATTTTCATTTCTACATTGTGAATTGAATAGGAAGATAGGCCTATATCCTACCTAGTAGGGATCGACCGGAATTCCGGTTCCGGTACTTTTTGGTTCCGGTTCCGGTTTTTCAAAACGTACCGGAACCGGATCCAATTTTAGCATATTATCAAAAGTTAAATTTTATTAAAATTTTCAAGTTTTGTAAAATTTCTTTAAACCTTTTGTAAAAATTGCGATTCTCGTATCAGCAGAATATTATTTTCTCAAAAATTTTCGCCTGCGGCGCTATTGCATTATATACTTAGAATGTTCAGAATTATAGTAATAATTATCTAATACATTATTGCTAATTTGTTATTATAAATAATAATTACGTATGCGATAAAAATGCTGCGCACTTAATTCAGAAAAACAGAAAAGAGCACAAGCCCGCCGATTCGATTTCTATTTGCTTTTTGGTAGAAACTTAAAAATTGTTAAACTGAAATTTGCTAAATTGGAATATATATATATATATTTAAGATAGCAGCCTACAGGATAGCAGTTGGAAGACGATCATGTGTCGGATAATTTGTCCCTATGAGACCTTCAGATCGGCGCCCTTAGTTTGATTTTACGGCTTGCGTAGTTCATGAAATGTTTGATTATTTTATTTCTGCAAAAATGACAAGTTTTCGACACCAAAACAAGAAAATCGGCTATATATATCTCACGGCAGAGAAAAGCTAGAAAGTTGCCTTAAAAGCAAAAATGTGAAGCTCAACGAGATCTTTCAAATGAATATAGTCACAGCTGTATATATAGCTGCTGCCAAACGTTCAGAAATTGGGAAAATCCACTGTGACCGGAAATCTCAAATTTTTGAATCGGGATTGCGCGGAGGGTGTTAGAACGCTAAAAGAACTTATTTCGGAAAGTTTCGTCAAATTTCATCTCGATTTACCCCGCCAAATAACAATATGTGCCCAAAAGGAATCACCACCTTAAGTATATACATTCAAGGCTTGTCCGAGAGGGCCTCCTCCTCGAAGAAATTCTTCCCAATCGACCCGCGAATGTCTTCTCGAGTTAGCGAATTTTCGCGAAAAATTGGTCATTATTTCTGGCCGGGACTGTATACTAAGAAAAGAATGTCGATGGTATCTTTATATTCGCGACAATTTTTTAATCATAGGGGTCGCGGCAGCGACCCCTATAATATGTGTCAAAAGTCCCTGGAGACACCGTAAAATAAGCTGCGCAGAGGCTGCGCAAAATCCTGCGCAGATTTCATGCGCAAATTGTAGAGCACATCGAGTTTAGTATGTGTGCGAAGTTTCAGCCCCGTATCACTTTCCGTTAAAAAGTTGTGCCCCGGACCGGTTATGGCGGCGATGTTTTTTTTTCCGGTTTCTCCTATTTAATGGTCGTATTGTCCTGACTTTCCGCCTCTTTCACGTAATCTGCAGCGGAGGCCGGACCTAAAGGGGTATAGGGTCTGGTAGTACCCCATGCGCCATTTAAGAATCGCTACTTTTTTTGCGCCGCAGGTGCGCCACAGCGCCGCAGCGGCGCCGCAAAGTCGGCTCAGAGCGAAAAGTGACCATTCTTGTGGTCGCTGCGCAGCTCGAACGTTAAGAGCTGGAGCCGATTTCTTTTTATATTCAGAAACTACATATATTGAACTAACTAAATAGCTAAGTCTCGTTTCTCTATCACTTCCCATGCGACCACAGTGGCCGGTCAAAAATGGTGAAAATTCGAAAAATGAAAAATCGAAATTTCTCGCTGTGTATTCAACTTAGAAAGCTCAATTCTTTCATACAAAGGTTTTCTGGCACGGCGAATTGATTCCCGTAAGCAGTTTTGCCGTCGGACCCACCCATATTGCTGGGCTGGCTCCACTTTGCTGTCGGGAGGGTCAAGTCGGTACCGACTTCCAAGAACACCATATAGGACTGTGCATAGCCTCTCAAAACATTGTCCATAGGGGTTTTCTGGTGCGCCGAGCTCATTTCCGGTGTCCGTTTTGCCGTCCGACCCACCCATTTTGCTGAGGTGGTTCCACTTTGCTGTCGGGAGGGGTCAAGTCGGTACCGACTTCCAAGAACACCATATAGGACTGTGCATAGCCTCTCAAAACTTTGTCCATAGGGGTTTTCTGGTGCGCCCAGCTCATTTCCGGAGTCCGTTTTGCCGTCCGACCCACCCATTTTGCTGGACTGGCTCCACTTTGCCGTTTGAAGGGTAAATCGGGTAGGGGGTCAAGTGGTCAAAAATAAAATTTTTCAAAACTGGTCAAATTTGGTACCAAATGAAAGCCCTAAGTGAGCTGAACAACTTTTGTTATAGAAGTGCGTACCTAAAGTGGCTGTAGAGTGCTGTGGTAGGGTGGGGGTGGGGACTTAGGCGATTTTGGGTCAAAAATTAAAATTTTCAAAAGTGGTCAAATTTGGTACCAAATGAAAGCCCGCATCGAACTGAGCAACTTTTGTCATAGAAGTGCATACCTAAAGTGGCTGTAGCGGCCTGTGGTGGGGTGGGGTGGGGACTTAGGCGATTTTGGGTCAAAAATTAAAATTTTCAAAAGTGGTCAAATTTGGTACCAAATGACAGCCCGCATCGAACTGAGCAACTTTTGTCATAGAAGTGCGTACATAAAGTGGCTGTAGAAGGCTGTGGTGGGGTGGGGTGGGGACTTGGGCGATTTTTGGGTCATAAATAAAATTTTTTAAAAGTGGTCAAATTTGGTTTCAAATGAAAGCCCTAAGTGAGCCGAGCAACTTTTGTCATAGAACTGCGTACCCAAAGTGGCTGTAGAGTGCTGTGGTGGGGTGGGGTGGGGACTTAGGCGATTTTGGGTCAAAAATTAAAATTTTCAAAAGTGGTCAAATTTGGTACCAAATGAAAGCCCGCATCGAACTGAACAACTTTTGTCATAGAAGTGCGTACCTAAAGTGGCTGTAGAGGGCTGTGGTGGGGTGGGGTGGGGACTTAGGCGATTTTGGGTCAAAAATTAAAATTTTCAAAAGTGGTCAAATTTCGAGTCAAATGAAGGCCCGCATCGAACTGAACAACTTTCGCCATAGAACCACCCACCCAAACTTGCTGTGTCGGATTTATATACTTGCTTTCTCAACCGGAATTTAAACGACAGACATAGGCCCAACACACATATTATCCCCTTTTGTGCGGAGCATTTTTGTTACTTGTATTTTGTATTTTGAAATGCTGCAACTTTTCTTGGAGCTTTAGTAGTTGTAATTTTTGATTTTGACTAGAAATTGTCTGGTAACTTAAGTAGATAAAAAACTAAACACATTTCTGGCTTATTTTGCCGAAAGCTCGCTCGCAGACATTTCGTGGAATTAATTTTTATTTGCGTGCCAGTACCTGGCTTACTTCTAGGCCAAAATTTATGGGGGTGGGGGCTCGACGAAGCCCCCCCCCATCGATGGGGGGGCTCACCGAAAATGGGGGCATATTTTTTGCCAAATTTTTAGGTTTTTTGCGTAAAAAATGCTAAAAATCGCTAAAAAACTAATTTTGGGTTTTTTAAGCTAAAATAGTGGAAATTTAGGTAAAAATCCGGCAAAGCCGGAAAATTTTTTAAAAATTTTGGCTAAAAATTGTAAAAAATGGCAATTTTTGGGGTTATGAGGGGGCTTTTTATGGGGGGGGGCTCCTCGAATGGGGGGGGGTGGTCGCCGAATGGGGGCCCCCACCCCCCCCCCCTCCAGTAGAAGTAAGCCAGAGTAAATTTCCTTTATATATATAGAAGTCAAATTGCATTCGATTAAATCATTCATCGAAATTCGAAAAAATTAAGTAGATATATATTTTGTTGTGTGGAGCATGTGCTCGAATAAAGCATGTATATACATAGATAATAATATATTCAGAATTTATCCATATCCTGTATAATTAATGTTTTAAAGCTATAGTAATTATATAAAGTTTAACTACGGTACATTTCACGGAAAGAGTGCCAGTTGGAGAAGTTTTAACAATTGGAGAAATATCGCCAACTAATGGCGATTTTCGCCAAAGTTGAAGTAAAGTCCAAACAGAATTGGCGAAAAGCCATTGTAAAAACCTTTTTCCTGAATAATTTCATACTTTTTCGCCAATATTGGCGAAAAGTCCGGACTGACTGGGCAAATTTATTCTTCCAGTCGGTCCGGACTTTTCGCCAATATTGGCCAAAAAGTATGAAATTATTCAGGAAAAAGGTTTTTACAATGGCTTTTCGCCAATTCTGTTTGGACTTTACTTCAACTTTGGCGAAAATCACCAATGTTGGCGATATTTCTCCAATTGTTAAAACTTCTCCGACGGGCACTCTTTCCGTGAAATGTACCGTATATAGTAAGTAGTGATGTGCGCCGGAGCTCCGCTCCGACGGAGCTCCGAAGCGGAGCTCCGATTTTCGGTGCTCCGGAGCGGGCATCTGCTCCGGAGCTCCGGGTACCCGGAGCAGCCATTTTCAAGCTTTGAAGCCTGTCTGTTGTTCATAAGTTGGGTAATGAAGCAACATTTGAACACTTTTAACGATTTCTTGCTGTAGTCTCACGGACAGTGCGTAAGAATTTTAATTAATTAGGTGCCCGTATTATTTTTAATTTTTCTATTTTCTCAAGACTGCTGTATGATTCGTTTTCTGGAGACAACTTTTCCAACTTGTCCAGATGATAAAATTGAAACATTCTAAACTATGACCTAAGAATTGTCTCCATAAAAGTTTTTAATTAATTGAAACTAATTAATCCATCAATTATTCCTTCTTCCAATGAAATCTATTCTTCACGCAACTTTCAGTGCCTACAAATATTTTCTTTACTTTATTCTCTCCCATCTTTTCTAATATTTTTCAGATAGAATTTCTCGTTCAAATTTATTTTATGATTGTATACATACTTTGTGGATAAAAGCAAATCGGGTCCACATTGCTAAATTTGCAATATATAATTAATTCATTATAGATTTGAAAAATTTAGTTTTTGACGAAATTCTCGTAACGAATTTTATGGAGTCTAAATCTTATATATAAAACTTAAACTTAGCTAGCAAATCTTGAAATAGTGAAACATTAGAACTAAACGGCAGTGCTAACTAACACAGGCTTTTAAACAAACGCAACAGAACGATTAATCAAACTGCCATAAATTCTGTGAAAATTTGTCAAAGTCTGAACTCATTTCAGATCAAAAAGACAGGTTAGCAAATAGAACAAATGTGTATACTATAGCAAAGACATCAGATACTGAACATAAAAATGTGAAGCGATAGAAGTAAACAGTGAGTAGACTTGCTTTTCATTGCAAAAATTATTTGTCTTAGCTTAAAATAAAATTTTTACATTTTTAACCTCCACAGACGTCGGAGCTCCGCGGAGCTTCGGAGCTCCGGAGCTCCGGTGCTCCGACAGCCCGCTCCGGCCGGAGCTCCGGAGCGGGCAAATGCTTCAGCGCACATCACTAATAGTAAGAAAAAATGTTCATAATAAATTGCAGGTTTCGTTTTCGTGCACTGAATTAATATACAAAATTCAATTCGGAAGTTATTACAATGTTGTAGCAGCTACAAACAATTTTCTTCAAAAATTGTAGAAAACTTTAGAAAAAATTTTCGATTTAATATTCAGCTTAACTATGAAATTATTTAAGAAAGAAAACGTTATTATACAGTGTTCAGTAGCAACAAACAAGCGAAAAATTGCGCAAAAACTGTCCAAAACGTCTGAAAAAAATTTCGATTATTGTAGTGTTAAAGAGCTGGTTCCGGTTCCGGTTTTTTAAAGCCAGTTCAGGTTCCGGTTGTTCGGAGTTCCGGTCGATCCCTACTACCTAGCTTTAACAAGACATATATATGTCGTAGTAATTTCTGTATTCAGTAAATACTGTATTTACTGGCCGATTTCAGTAAATACGGTATTTACTAGTAAGAATGGTATTTTCTTTAAGCGTCCTATCTTTACACGTAAATACCATTTTTACTGAAACTCTTCCAGTAAATACTGTATTTTCTAGTAAATTCTGTATTTTATGTTAAGCGCCTTTTTGTCTTTGTGTGTGACTGGGGAAACAAAGGATATACCGAGACCGACGTCATATTTAAAGTCAAATGATAGGTCATGCATAATCATAATATGTACAAAGGGGGTGCATGATGATAAACTTCAGAAGTTTAGAACATTAGCTTACAAAATTAAAAATACTTTATTTAATGTTAGTACAGTTAACACATTAAAAGCATTTTTGCTGACATCTTAATTAAAGGTAAACTATAAGTTTATTTAAAGTTTTAAAAATGCTATATATTGTGCATTTTTTACATAAGGAAACGCAGGTTTAAGACTATAAAGTATAACTTATAAATTTTTAATTAATCGTAATTCATTATGAATATATAATACATGTGTATATCTGTTTTGATTTTAAAAGCTGTGTTTAAATTAAAATAATTTTTTTTTTAATTTTGTAATGTTTTAAACTTCTGAAGTTTATCTCCATGCACCCCCTTTGTACATATTATGATTATACATGACCTATCTTTTGACTTTAAATATGACTTCGGCATACCCTTTGTTTCCCCAGCCACACACAAAGACAAAAAGGCGCTTAACATAAAATACAGAATTTACTAGAAAATACAGTATTTACTGGAAGAGTTTCAGTAAAAATGGTATTTACGTGTAAAGATAGGACGCTTAAAGAAAATACCATTCTTACTAGTAAATACCGTATTTACTGAA
>JASAND010032040.1:0-18224 GCA_030248195.1 Trissonchulus latispiculum | reverse complement strand
TCCGCCAGGGGGGAGTGACCAGTGGTCACTACGGTCTATGAGGCCTATTGACCACAGGTCAAACCCCCAAAACAGCTTTTTTCGGCCCTCTGGCGGTACCCATACAGTAAATCCGTGTCGCTGAACACGATGGGCATACTGTCGAAGTCTTTGGCGACGCGAAAAGGTTTTCTCCTTATATACCACCCACAAACAGAGGTTGCAGCAGCCGAAGCTTGGGGCGGAGGTTAGAATTTAGTGGCACTTATATTTATATAATCACTTCTCTACTCTACCTACGGCACTGTTCAAGCTCCTTGTATCCATTGCCGCATTGCTGGAAAGGGATCCTTTAAAATGACAGATGGACAAGAAATAAAAATGCTCCTCTGGAGCATGAAAAAGTAATATGGGTGGTGGTGAGGTTGTAAAATCAAGAGAGGACTAGTCTTTAAAATGCTTAATATGGGGCTAGGTTAAAAAATAGAAGAGGACTAGGTTGTGAGCGAATTAATATGGACACAGCTTCGCCGAACAACCCATATTCGCGGGATTTCACGTTTCGCCTTAGCTTAGAACTATCTATGTCAGTCAAAAAATTTAAGCAGTTGAATATGTATACTCATCGGATATAGCTGTTTGCATGCACTGTTAGAGTAGCTGCTAGGAATAAATGCGTAAATTATCATTATTTTGTTGTGTTGAACTACCGCAGGAGAGATCTAAGGATATGATGCTAAAGCTATTGGTCCAAGTCAGGAGGAAATAGAAGATCGTGGGAGAGTCCTAAATTATTCTTGAATACAAATTTTTCGTATAAATGGATACATAAAATGCGCTAGTTAGTATGAAGCACTTATCGAAGAAAACGTTTGCTAAAATAAAAGTTCGAATAAAGCTCGAGCACATACTGTAGCTGTAGGTTATTTATCCCCTCCCCCTTGACTTGATATACTATAAACCAATTATCGCCCCCCGCCGGGGGCGGCCCCTCCTTGGGGCTCTATTAATTTTTGCTCTTTTTTTGCCAAACACCTCTTTTTATAAATTTTTCCGACTTCGGCGCGATACTTTACAAATTAACGTCCCCCCTTCATTCCAATGTACTGTTTTTGGGCATTCCAATTTTGTTGCAGTGTTCGAAGTTCTGTGCCGCCGCCGTTGACCTTGATGTTTTACCTTGGATTCCTTATTTCGGTGCCGTCCTGAACTGTGGATATCCATAATAATTTATATGCATTTACAAACCGCGAATATGGGTTGTTCGGCGAAGCTGTGTCCATATTAATTCGCTCACAACCTAGTCCTCTTCTATTTTTTAACCTAGCCCCATATTAAGCATTTTAATGACTAATCCTCTCTTGATTTTACAACCTCACCACCACCCATATTACTTTTTCATGCTCCAGAGGAGCATTTTTATTTCTTGTATATATATATATAATTATTCTTGAATATAAATTTTCCGTATAAATGGATACGTAAAATGCGCTGGTTAGTATGAAGCACTTATCGAAGCAAACGTTTGCTAAAATAAAAGTTCGAATAAAGCTCGTGCACATACCGTAGCTGTAGGTTATTTATGAACTAGAAACGAAATGTATCGTGGATATGCATAATAATTTACATTCACAAACCGCGAATATGGGTCGTTCGGCGAAGCTGTGCCCATATTGATTCGCTCACAACCTAGTCCTCTGCTATTTTTTAACCTAGCCCCATGTTAAGCATTTTAAAGACTAGTCCTCTCTTGATTTTGCAACCTCACCATTATTATTATTATTAGTATTATTTTATTTCCCAACCAAAAAACATTGCAAACAAACCACCAACCACCTAAGAAACCTCACCATCACCCATATTACTTTTTTCATGCTCCAGAGGAGCATTTTTATTTCTTGTCCTTCTGTCATTTTAAAGGATCCCTTTCTAGCAGTGCGGTAATGGATACAAGGAGCTTGAACAGTGCCATGCTAAACGAGCGTAGTCGATTTACAACATATGCCCCCAACAAAACGCCGAAAAACGCTGTTTTAAGGGGTTTGACCACTGGTCAATAGGCCCCATAGGCTGTGGTGACCAGTGGTCACTTCCGTCGGTTTCGGCGATATGCCCATTGAAACGAGCGTAGTCGATTTACTATATATGCCCCCAACCACAACGCCAAAAAACGCTGTTTAGAGGGAGCTTTCCCAACTTTGACCCTGGGCGAGGAACCACGGGAGCCATGCTGACCAGTGGTCACTTCGGGCGGTATCGGCACTATGCTCATCGTTTTCAGCGACCCCGATTTACTATATATGGGCACCACCCCGTGACCGAAAAACGCCATTTTTAGTGACTTTTAGGCCATTTCTAGTAAAAGTGGGACTTAGAAACTTTTCGCCCAAACAGGCCAAAAAACGCAAAGTTTGGGCCCATCTCCTGAAAGCTAGGGAGCAAAATTAAAAAATCCCCCTCGTTACTTTATGCACCCCTACTGGTAATTTTCAACAAAAGATACTAGACCTCTCCAGCTTCTACCCAGTTCTAGAAAAGTGTGACCAAAGTTTGCGAAAAATAGCGAAAGTCCGACTTTGGGACCTTGGCACAGAGCCAAATTTGGCCAGGTGCCAAAATGACCAAAAAAAGGTAGTATGGGGGGATCCTGTCTACCAACATATAATAGTAGTATGGTGCCAAAATGCCCACATCGTTCCAACACTTAGCCGTAAAATGCATTTCCAATAAGCGTTATTCACCGAGAAAAAAACAAACGCACGGTAACTATCGCCTAGTGCAAAAATTCGAAGTTTCGAATTCGAACCAAAAGTATGGTGGTACTTGTAGTACTACTCGAGTTGTTTACGATGGTAACATTTTTACCACCGCCGGACCTCTAATTAGCTGGCACCAGGCCAACACGGTGTCCAGGGGGCCCCGCAGACGCCTTTATACCCATATTATGTAGGGGCGCTATCGCGCCCCTACAATACATAATATATAGAACTGGTTGTTCTTAACTTTCTTTTATTTTGAGGCAATAATGGGTTCATCCGGTAAACCAAGAATCTTGAATGATGACGAGTTCCTGGAGACGCTGTATCAGGAACCTTCAGTGGCTACTGTGGGTGTAACTCATCTGCTTAATTGTGACTTTGATGCTGCTGATGCCGTCTTTTTTCCTACTCGTTACACTAATCCGTTCATGTGCTCGGGATACGCCTGCACGTCAGTTTTTGTAAGTTCACAGCTTTTCATTCCGCTAAATGTTTGCTTTAAAACATCACATGCTTCTTTTCTTTCTGTTAGATTCATTCTCGTTATTGTATTGTGCAAAGTGAATTAAACTGTTAGAGGTTTCCATTATTATGTATACGTGTAAATGCAGCCTGGCACTAGAATATATATATATATAAATATATATATATATATATGTATGTGTATTCTACTTACCCCCCCCCCGAAATTGACCTTCTCCCCACAAAACGCCTTCCCACCGATATCGTCCCCTCCCAGGAGTTTTTGGTTTCCCCCCACCGGAACTTTTTGGGGGCCGAAATGTTTGCCAAAAATAGGCAAGTTTTCAAAAATTTTCCGTATTTTCTCGTAAAAATGACTATTTTGAGCCTAAATCCGGGAATTTTTGAGACCTTTTTCATTTCTACATTAAAAATGCGCCACAAAATACTAATTTTGGCTCATTTTTGCAAAAACTCTCTCCCCTCAATGAATCCTCCCCCTGAAAAAAATACCCTGTTTTGCTACATATTAACGTTTAGACACATAAACCGTGATCTTACTGTTTCTCCCAGACGTCCCGCTCCCCCAAAGGATTTTTTCATCTTATGTTACATTTTTTATGTTTTTGTATCATGTTTCAGCGCTTTCTTACCTCATTTGAAGATGACCAAAAATTGGAGGCATTGAAAATTCTCAAGGACTCGGAAAATGTGCTCTCTGAGATGTTGGCTCGACTGAAAAAGTTAGAAAAGTCCACTTCCGACAGAAAGGTACATATTTGCGTACATAACTGGGGTTTCTCTAGGCAAAAAGGTGGGGAGACTAGTGGGCGGGGAGATCCAAAGTGGGGTGCTAAAATGCTAAAAATACCGTGTAAATATTATATATACCGTATTTTCCACATATTATTATGTGACGATTTTTGACCAAAAATCCTAAAAGATTTGGCAATTTCTAGGCGCCTTAGGGTGAGTGGGGGTGGGGTCGAGTGGAGGCCCCCAGTGGATTAGAAAGAAAACACCCAGCATTGATAGCAGAATGAATTATAGTAGAATATATTATTTCATTCAACCTGTGTTGTGTATTCGTATATATGCATTTATACACTACAAACATCAGGCAGGCTTCCGTAAAGTCGTGGAACGATTGATCAGATTTTTGCCCTCCGCCAGATCCTTGAACGTCGCCACCAATACGACCAGCCTACTATTGCTGCTTTTCTTGACTTCTCCGCCGCCTTTGATAGTGTTGATAGAGACACACTGTGGAAGCTTCTAGCTGCCAGCGGCGTTCCAGCTACTTACGTTAACCTGATTCGGAACATGTACAACGACTGAACAACGAGAGTGCGTGTTTACGGTGAGCTAAGCGAGCCGTTTGCTGTAACAACCGGTGTAAGACAGGGAGATGTGCTTTCTCCACTCTTGTTCCTTCTCGCAGTAGATCGAGTCATGTCGAAGTGTGTCCAACAACCAGAAGACGGTGTAAGTATCAGCGAAAACGACTTAGTTGCCGATTTGGAATATGCTGATGACATCGCAATGCTGGCGGCGAATGCAAACGATATGCAGCGATTGATCAACAACGTTGTACTGCATAGTGAACCTGTTGGGCTGACCTTAAACTCCGCAAAATTTAAGTACATATCTTCAGTTGCTCTCATTGATGACCTAATGGTTGGGAATGATGTTATTGAAGGAGTAGATGCGTTTTCCTATCTCGGTAGCCAAATTACGGCAGATGGTTCCCCAACGCCAGAAATTAACTGCAGAATTGGCAAGGCCCTAAGTGTGTTCAATCAGCTTGGCAAATACCTGTGGCGCCGTCGGGAAATTTCAATGGGCACCAAGCTGAGGGTCTTTGACAGTATGGTGATGTCATTACTGCTTTATGGGCTTGAGACTACTCCCCTTCGTCAAGCTGACATCCGCAAACTGGGCGTGTTTGAGAACTGCTGTCTCCGTCGTATTCTGGGCTTATCTCGGGAGGATCGCATAAGCAACGCCGAACTTAGAGAACGTGCTGGGAACAGAACCCCAATGGAATCTCGCTTGCGAACGAATCGTTTGAAATGGCTTGGCCACGTTGCTCGAATGGATGAAAGACGTCTTCCAAAAAGATCATTCTTTGCCGCCATTCCACCAGGTTGGGGGATGAGACGAGGCCGGCCACCCCAAACCTGGCAGCAAAATGTTCACAACGACCTGAAAAGCCCTATGGCCTTATACTCCATTGGTGGCTTCGACTGGAACGACACTGTAAAGACCCTAGCAACGGACAGAGCTCAGTGGAAGGAGATCAGCTCTCACGCTAACCAGAGGCCACCCATGTCTTCGTGGCGAAGATGATGGTGACCAAGTAAGTAAGTATACACTACGCTAAGCAGGTGTAATTCTTTCTTTCGAATGTGTATATCATAGTTTTTGAAAAAGCCTATGCTTAATATAGGAACTCTAAAAAAGCTACGTACTTGTAGCTACGCACACGTTGTGCCGGACCTTTGGTTAAACCAAGGAAGCTTGTCGGGAGAGGTGGCACCCCCCCCCCTTTTTTTCTCTTGGCCTGAAAAGAAAAGATAAAATTTTTAGATCCAAAATACACTATTTTTGACCAAAGCTTTGTTGTTTTCTGGACACCTTCTATATAGTTAAGGGCAACCTAAGAAGTAGGGGCAGGAGCAGGAGGTCTAACTAATCGAAAATCCAGCCCCTTTGTTAACTACCGGTTTACTGTCCGGTAACCAAACCGGTAACTAGATGGCGAAACGAAAGCAGGTTCTAATAAAGCCCTAGCCTAAGGTGCAACTCGATCAAGAAAAGTAAAACCTAAGTAAAAGATACCCTAATAAAGCAAAATAAAGGCCATGGTTTAATGATAGAACTTACGGTATTTATTGATGGCAATAAAGGCACAGATACAGTAAATATAGAATATGGCCAACTGGCCGACCGTACTACAGAAGAACAATACTCAGACTGATTACATAAGCATGTAAGCTACATTATATAAGCTAGATGGTTGCTGTTTGATATTGATACATTGATCATTCACGAAACTTAAGTAAAGTTATACCAAAGTAATTTAGGGTGGAATACAGTTAGTAAGGTAGGTTTTTAACACCTTTATCTATGGTTTTTCCTTAATGATTTTATTTTAGAGTGAACTATTGCTAACGGCCGGCCGACATCATCTTGAAATTCTGATGGCAGACTTTGAGCTTTATCGTGCTGTGATTACTGTCCTCAATATGACACTGACAGGCTATATGAAGGCCGGTGTTTATATCAGGTATATACGTATATAAGTAGTCATTGCTGGTTACTGACAGGTGGTCGTGTGTTTCATTAATCATCGATTGGTCATCATTCGATTTAAATGTTGTTGTTGTCGTTGTCCCGATTTAGAATGTCACTGAATCTTAATTCTTAACATTTTGTTTGATTGTGACCATACATTAACAAGGGTACCGATTCATGAGGGGTCCTGTACCAGTTTTAGGCTAAATTTTACCTGCCCTTTTGTACCTTTCCCAAATTTGGGGGGACTGTCCAAGCAGTAAAGGTTTTCTTGAAAAAGTACAATTTTTTACAAATTTTAAGCAAAATTAGCGTTAAATTAGCTATTTTACAGCCATTTTAGAGCAACATAAGCAGTTTTTCTCGATTTTTTGGAAAGTTTTAGAAATTTTAAAAATTTTTGGCTAAAATTTCTGTTAATTTTTATTTTGACCTGCCTTTTCTGGCACTGTCCCTTGTCCCTTGGCCTTGAATTTGCTAGCCCTTGTACCGAACCTCCAATTTTTGAGGGGTCCCGTACCCCCCATAACCCCCCCTTGTTAAAGTGTGATTGTGACCGCCATGGGCTGTGAATTTGGGAGACTACTGAGTTTCTTCTGGCTCCGACTTTTTGTCCACTGTTTCAAATTATTGTGCACCTGAATGGTGGGGAAATGTACGTTTTCGTGAGGTTGGGAGGCGGTAGCCCTCTCTGTTCGGTTTCCTCTAAGTTTTTTTCAGTGTCCCCCGTTTTCGGCATATATATACCTCTCTATCCCTTTTTTAACAGTGTCAAAACGTATAATTTCTAACTTTTCGGCATTTTGTCATTTGCTCAAGTTTTAGCTGATTTGTCTGCTGAAATATTGATTTTTACACATGGAAGCAGTGCAAAATTTTTGCATTTTTAATTTAAGAATGCTATTTTTTTCTCAAACGTTTACATGAGCTCTTCCGAGAAGAGTCCCGTAATCTGTGCTCTCTGCTTTCAAAACCCCAACATCCGAACTGTATGGACGTATGCCCGGGGACTTTTCCTATTATTTTAAATTTTTTTAAAATTTTATGGTGGAAATTTCAGAACTTTGACTAAAGTAGATTCTAAGTTCTGAACTTTTAACCACTTAACGTTATGCTGTTCTAAATCCAAGATTATCGTTGTGGGGTTTTAAAATTTAGAACAATAGAACATTGAATTGTTTCTAAATTCTAAACTCTTAAAACTCTAATCGCCTATATATAACGTATTTCTAAGTTCTAATTGAGGATAAAAATCAGTGCTGCCAATGTCCCCGAAAGGGTGAGCAGCCAATCAGGATCAAGTTGTCTACCGGAGTTTTGAGAGTTTTGGAAATTTTGTAATTAAAGTATTAGGTGAACGAAGTATTAAGTCTTAGACCCTTGTAATTTAATAGGTATATAGTCTTTAGCTCTATTGAACTAAGTTTCTGAAACAGTAAAACTTACGTATCAAAAGTTTAATAAGTATTAAAAACCTATTTTGCGTTAAGTTTCAAAACATCTAGCTGAAAGTTTAGAAACTTAAAATGGACAATGGACAAAGAAAATTAAATCGTAAGGAAAAATCCCCAGACATGGACGAAAGATGGACGCATCAATAATATGTTAAAGATTCAAGACCTTTAGAAAATTAAAGGTGTGCAATTTATGCCTATATATTCCGGTTATCCTTCTTATTTGCTGAATGAGGACTGCTTTTCTATTCTTGTGTTTATATATTTGCAGGAAAGCCTGGAAAATTTACGAGTCAGTCTATGAGTCTGTTCAGAGACTGTCCACCATTTATCTGCCGCCACCGCCGCAAACCCCCGTTGGAAGCAGTGCGTCGGAATCTTCCTGTCATCCATCTTCAGCTGGAGGCCGTCAGCTGTCAACCTCTGCCAGTGATCACGGCGCCAGCCCCGGCCCGTCAGCCACCGGCAGTAGGGCCAAGTCGAAAGTCCAACACTCTCTCTCCGCCGGCACCCCGTTGAGCAATACCAGCACCACTAGTCGAAAATCTCATTTCTTTCGTAAATCATCGTCAACGATGACTACTATGTCGCCAACTGTAGAAAGTACGTACGATTACTTATAGTGTTGGTGCAATGTAATGTACTAATGTGCTGATGCGATATTGAGGCCTTGTGTGGTTTCGTTGGAGTTTTTTAATTAGGAATTTTTAACAGTCGGATTCTGACAGTCCGATTAGTCTGTAGTAGTTATATAGTGTTTCGACATACTTGTAGGCTTAGTTTATTCACAACTATAAACAAAAGTCCATTATTTTTCCACTTTACAATTTCCATTTTATTATTAATTTTGTTTCAGAACCGGGGAATCCTGGCCCTTCTGGCTCCTCGGAGGATGTCTTTTTGACACCGCCAGATTCTATGGCCTCACCTAGTGGCAGTCTTTCCCCTTGCACTACCTTCTCTGGTGGTAATGATCATTGTCCATCCGACTATGTTGACAGTATTAATGGTGCAGAAGCAGCTGTCTCTTCCAAGCTGTAGGTTAACAACAGTGTCTGTATATGCTATGGATAGCGTTTATTGGCAATTTATTTTGCAGTCTTGCATAAATTGTGAGTGCCTATCGCTCTGAACAAAGTTATCGCTAACGTTATTCGTAATGCAGCAGTAGAAAACACCCGTGTCCTAAAGGGCAAGCCTTAGTCCGAAACAGGATCAGAAAGCCAACAGATTATTTGCATATTCTTATTTTAGAAATTCTGCTGGACAGAATGGCACGCTATCAGAGCAGCAGCAGAATGGCACCTTGGCAGAGTCAGATTCAGCGGCCAGGCCCGGCAATTGTTCTGGTCCTATTTCAGCACAGAGAGTTGTAGAGTATCTGAAGGCCTCTGTCAGCTTTGGCTATGGCATGTTCCACCTGTGCATGTCAATTCTGTCGCCGCGCGTCCTCCGCATTCTCCACTTTCTGGGCTTTCAGACGGATCGCACGACCGGACTGAAATGTCTCCGCTATGCGGCCCGTAGTGAAACGATGCGAGCCCCAGTGGCTGTGTAAGTGGTTCCTGGGTTGGAGGACTCAGTTGTCTAAGCTGTCTTTTTTGCTACAGCTCCCCCAGACTTGGTTCGCTCACCCCCCCCCCCAGAATTCGGGCTTCCCCCCAGAACCAAAAGTGCTGCGAAAAATAGAGTTTTGAGTTCAAAATTTTACCGGCTTTGCCGGATTTTGTGGCCTTTTAGCTATCTTAAGCTTGTTAAAAATTGCATAATTTTTAGCTCAACAGCAAAAATAGCTATATGTTAAGCATTTTTCGAAAAATTTCGCGCCCCCCAGAACCTTTTGTCTAGGAAAAAGCCAGTAAGCGGCGGGAGCGGGCGGGTGACATTACCCTAGCCCTGAAATCGAAGGCGAAAGTACAATTTGTAATGTATACTGTGGTAGCGCGGGTATGTTACCGAGATATTTTATGGGAAGTTACACCAAAACTCCTCTATAAAAATACTACGTAAAGTCTTTTGACTTACGAGATGTCAGTACAAACTGTTGGCAGCTACGGATAAAGCTAGTTAGCAACATTATTAATGCATACTACACTTCCAAAATCGAACTTGTGAAGTTGCTGTTGTCTTTTCGTGTGTTTTACTTTTACTTGTTTTATGTATTTTCTTGTATTGCCTTAGTAAAGAATTTTAGGCATTTGCTATGTAAGTGCGTGCGTACTCGTTGTGTTCTCATTTCGTGTCGCTCAGACGAACGTTGCCTTTTCCAGACTCTGGAATGTCGGCATATGTTGTGCTTGGCGACACGAAATGTGAACCTTGGTTACTTTTTTTAATTTATTTCTAGCCTCTTGCTGCTCTGGTATCAGACCATAGCCAAGCCCTTTTTTGCCCCGGACGGGAGAACAGGACGCAGTGGTCTGGGCGAGGCTGAGCGCCTCCTGTCCGGGAGAGGATATTTTAAACTGCCCCAGGGCAGTATTCTAGTCACATTCTTTCGTGGACGATCGGCCAGACTTAAGGTTTTAGTCTTTGTGGTTCACGTTTTATGTATGTCGTGGCCAAACCCCGGTCTGGTCAATAAATGTGTTGGGCAAGCCTTTTTGTCCAAGTACCGGTCCGGGCAAAATTTCGTTGCCCACACCTAGTTTGGGCAACCGGTCTTTCCAGACCACGGTCTGTTCAATACCAAGTTTTGTCCTAAATTAATAGTGAAACAAAAACTCAGACCCGAATAGTTAGAAATCTTTGGATAATTTGTGCCGCAAATGGTCTTACCGATAACTTTAAAAAATCAAATTATTCCCATGTTCAGCACTGATTTCCAAAAATTTCTGACTGTTTGAATTTGTTTCTAAACATGAAACCATAGCGTGAAAACTAGTGGAAACAGATAACTATCATTAATCACTTAAAGAACACCGAATAGTGCTAATACAGTATAATGCTTTATTAAATGAAATATTTAATTTGGGACAAAACTTAGTTTTGCACAGACCGGGGTCTAGGCAAACCGTGGGTTTGGGCAACAAATTTATTGCTCAGACAGGGGTTTGGGCTCAACATGTATATACATATATTGTTTTGCCTTTTGCATCCCGGTAGTAGTGCGAGTGGGTGTTATTACGGTTAATCATTGAAAGGACTAACTTTAAGCAGAACTATATATTCTGTATTTATTTTACTGGTTTTGTTCGAAAAATATAAAAAAGTCTTACTGATTTTCGGATGTTTGTTTAGCGAGCAGGGGATGGTGCGTTTAAGCTGAAGAGAACGGAATTTTTCGCTATAACAGTACAGTTGTGCTATCACTGTAGCTCTGAGAATTAGTCTCTCGCCTTTTGAGACTGTTGTTTTCCCATTTAGTTTAGGTTTGCCCACTCCGTTCATTTTGCCGTCATATCATTTTTCAGAAAAATCATATTTTCTCTTTCATCATTTGCGTTTGTTTCTTTGTTTCATTCTTTTTTCTACCACTTTTTTCCTATTTTAGACTCAGCTGGACGCTGCCTGTAAAATCTTCAGTGAGGCTGTTTCCCTTGCCCACACCAACAACGATCTAAAAATGATGTGTAACTACGAATTGGGTAAATTTGCATTATTGCTGTAGTATTCTGGGTTTTTTCTTAACGAAAAGTGGGGATGGGGAAGTAAAGATATTTTGACAACTTTCAACCTTTAGCGATTAAAGGTATTTTTAACAACTTGTGCTTTTTTCTTAAAGTCGCCCCCCTTCCGACTGGACTTTTTCTAGGCGAAAAAAGTGGGGGGAGCCCCCCCCCCCCACTAGAGGGGGAACCCAGAGCCCCCCCCCCCCCACAAGTGGGGAGGGGGGGAGGGAATCTAAAGTGGTCTGAAATCTCTAAAAATGCAGTAAAAATAGCCTGTTTTCTACATATACTGCTATAACTATACTTAAAAGTGCTCAAAAATTGAGTTTGAGTACCAAAATAGGCGATTTGTGAGCAAAAAATTCCGGCGGAGCCGGAAAATTTTTGAAAATTTTGACCAAAAATCCTTAAAATTTGGCGTTTTCTGGGCACCTTATAGTGGGTGGGGGGAAGCCCAAAAAAGTGGGGGGGGCCCACCACCCCCCCCCCCAGTAAAAAAGCCCAGTCCCAGTCATACTGTTAGACCAGTTACCCATTACCAGGCGCGTAATCAGATTGGGAATGGGTCGATTTCCCTCCCCCCCCTTAATTGTAGTCCCGCCCAGAATTTTGTCTGTACCAATCATATTGTGTAAAACGCCGTTTTTTAAAGAAATGGCGTTTGGCACGCCGAAATGTGTACCAAATATCCTATTGGGTGTGGTTTGACCCGCTTCTGCATCATTTACCTGCATGAAAACGTGCTGGGACTTGGGAGTTTTAATTTCAATGCTCTGTAAACAATTCTGAAAAGGTCACAAATTACAAAATTTCTCCGCTTCTGGGAGCTCCGCCCCCCCCCCAGACTCGCCGTAAACTTTCAGCTTTCCTCCATGGGTTTTCTCTAGCCCAAAAAAGTGGGGGGGGGGGAAGTGGGGGGGGATCCCCCCACTTGTGGGGGGGAAAGACCAACAGTGGGGGGGTGGGAATAAAATGGGCTAAAAATGCTAAAAATGCGGTAAAAATTGCGTGTTTTCTACGTATACTGCTACATCTAAGCTAAAAATTGCTCAAAAATTAAGATTTAGTACCAAAATAGACGATTTTTAACCAAAAAATTCCGGCGAATCCGGAAAATTTTTGAAAATTTTGACCAAAAATCCTAAAAATTTGGCATTTTCTGGGCACCTTATAGTGAGTGGGGGGAAGCCCAAAAAAGTGGGGGGGGGGACCGAGTGGGTGGGGCCCCCCCACCCACCCCCCCCCCCCCCACTAAAGAAAACCCAGCCTCCCGAAATGTTTTTCTGGCTACGCTGGTGCCCATTGTTACCAGTCCATAGATTTGCAAGTTTGGTTCTTCTCTTTCCCCAATTTTGATTTCTATACGTATATTTTTATTTTGGTTTTGCTACTTTCGGTAATGGCTACCAATTCCAACTCCACTATCTGGTAAATCTTCTAATTTTCCGTTTACATTTATAACTTTATATTTTGCTATGGCAGCTAAGTCACTAGTTTCTTCTGTCTGTTTTCATTATCATTTTGCTGTTTTAGGCTGGTGTCATCTATTGAAGCTGGAATTCAAAGAGGCATTTGAGACTTTCGCACAGTACGTTACGACAGATATATACATAGTGAAATACATAGTGCGTACAGTTGAAGATTTGCTTTAGATTTAACGTAAATTGCTGTTCAAGTTCAACTGGCGTTTAGTTAACAACAATGTTTTTATGCTAAATTAATTTTCTGTTGATATTGAAGGCGGTTCTCCTATAATTTGATCCATCATAAGTTGTTGGGACCTGGACTTATTCTAAGGATTTTTTCTTGGGGGGGCCCTCGGGGGGGGGGGCGAAAATTTTTCAAAATTTTTCTAAAAACATGCTAAAAATTGCGCTATTTTTGTGGCAATCGCTAAAAATAAGCGGATATAGAGCTTAAATCGACTAAAAATCTTTGAAAATTTGGCCTTCTGAGCGATTTTTTCAGGGCAAAAGTTGGTGCGAAAAGGGGCACCCACTTTTTGGGGGGGGGGAAGGGTGTTTATTGGGGGCCCCCCCGCCGCCCCCTCCCCCAGTAGAATAAGCCCAGGGGACTAGGCTGCTTTTACCTTTACACGGAACTGTCTGTTATTGATATAAACAGATGTTGATTGTATTCAGCATCGTATTCCACATACCAAGTTTCCGTTTTCAGAACCACTTATGCATACAATTCCCGAAACTGGCCCGCTCAATTTTGTGTTTCAAATAGTGCAATACCCGAAATTCAAGTTTTTGGTCTCCCAGAATCGAAAGGGATGTACTGCGCATTAATTGTACAGATCGGTTTATCTTGCCTTATTCGCTGCGTACTGCTTTTAATTTGTATTCAATTCAGACTATTTCTCTTAATTTAGACTTCGAACACATTCCAAATGGGCTCCTTGTTATTATCATTATTTATGTGCTGGTGCGTTACACTTTTATTTTTTCATGTGTGATTATTTTTACTGCAAAGGCAGCTAGCTTAGCAGTGTATACATTGTGTATTGGATAACGTACAGTCCCGGCTGAAAGTTACATACCCTTTTGCTTGCGAGCAATTCGCGAGTAACTCGCGAAAATTCCCATTACTTTTTGTGCAATGCTCGCGTCTGCTCGTGGTGTTTTTGTGTTTGTGTTAACACGTTTTAAGTCAACTTTCTTGATTTCAAATTTTTTGTGCTACTTTTTGCTGCTGCTTACGTACGTACTTTACATCTCTACTACTGCATGCATACATGTATGGTTCACAGTAAAGGCATCAGCACACGTATGTACGGTGAGCATTTCTACGTATGTTCATATAGCTGGACAGCTAGCTGCTTTGCAACAGTTAAGCTTAGCTTACATACATGGTACTCAGTACATCGCTTATATGCGCACAAGTATATATGCAAGCACCACATTGTATGTTTTGAATAAGCTGTTCAAAAGGATTTTGAAAAAAAGAAAGCAAAAACTGGCTGCTCGTGGAAACTTGCGAGCACTTTTTCTTAATGTTCGCGAGCAATTCGCGAATTGCTCGCGAAAAAGGGAAGGTGACTTTCAGCCGGGACTGTACATGACTAGGCTAGATTTTGCTTTTTGAATTGTATTTGTAACTGGCTTGAAAGTAGCCCACCTTTTTACTTCTGTAGCAGTTCGTTAATTTGTAGTGTCAGGCTTTTAATACATTACTGGGCTTATTCTAGGCATTTTTTCTTGGGGGCCCCCTAACAGTCCGATGTGCAAGGAAATTTTGGGTGGGGGCGAAAATTTTTCTAAAACTGTGCTAAAAATACCGTTATTTTTCTGGCATGTACTGTAACTTGATTTTTATTGCAAAAATAAGCAGATAGTGTTAAAAAAGGCAACAACTGAGTAAAAATCTCCGGCCGCGCCGGAAAATTTTTGAAAATTTGACCTTCTGAGCGAGTTTTTCAGGGCAAAATTTTGTACCAAAAGGGCGCCTACTTTTTGGGGGGCAGCTATTTTTTTGGGGGAAGGGTGTTTATGGGGGCCCCCCAGTAGAATAAGCCCAGCATTAAGTTAGTATGAACGGCCAACACTATCCATGAAGTCTGTTTCTATCACCCTGTTACACGCAAATGGGCCCTGCAGAAATAAGACAACTTTGTTTTCCGCACAGTTTCCTTCTTGAAATGAAATGCTGCTTGTTTTAGCAGTGAAAAGATTTCAGAAAGCATGGAAAGCATTAAAACTAATCTAAACTGTTTGTTTTCTACAATTTTATCAAAATTACGATACTGGGTTTTTACAAGAAAGATTTCTACAATTAACAATATTTATACTGTTTATTTTTAGTCTCACTTGGGGCCTTGGGTTTCTACGAGAGCAGTCTGAGCGAGATGTCTGCTGGTGTGAAAGCTGCCAAGCGAAAGTCGGATCCCATTGAAGCCTTTGTACTTTATAGGGTAAAGATAACTATATATGTTAATTTGTAAGTTATTAATTGAGGCTGAGATGTGGTGGCAAAATGCTGGAATATTTTTTATGGTTTTTCATCTAAACTTTATTACACTTAATATACATTTTCGTTTTACTGAATTTAGAAATACGTTTGTCTGTTTGTTTAAGGTGGTGGTTTCCTTTCGGGTATTTTTGACTCATACGGCTTTAATCCTTTACGTAACTAGCTGAAACTTGCGAAATAACCTATTTCCGTGCTGTTTAACATTCTGGGACCAGTCCCGCATTTTTAGGCCAAATGATAGGAAAGTTTTGGTTTTTGGCCTTAGGCTTTCAGTAGGTAGACCAGACACCGGATTGGCTGTTATGGCTGGAAAAAGGACACAAAAATGAACATTTTTGTTCTTACAACCTTTGAGCTATCTCCAGTTGTTAAGTCAGTATAAGCAAAAAACCATTTTGAGGGTCAAAAAATGGTCATTTTCGAGGAAATCAGTTTTTTCAAAATTACTGCCAAACTTTACGAACAATTTTCGTCCATTTATACTCAATCGATACAGCGTCCAAATGCACATTTTATGAATCCCTACTAGCCGGACTTTGTTGTTTTGAGCTTGAGATTTTGCCGGAAAATCATTTTGGCAAAGCTGCGGTTTTTTTGTTTTAAACATCGATTTCTCAAAAACTACTCAACAGATTCCGGAGATTTTCACCAGAATGAAAATTCGTACTATTGCGGAGGGTCGTTTTTCTTGGTTTTGGCTAAAACGTTCTCAGTTTCGAGAAAATTTAGTGCAAAGTTTAAAAATTTAGTGTCTCCGTGCATTTTGCGAATTTTCTCAAACGTCAAGTGACACTGAGCGAAACCCAAAAAACGTCCCTCGGCCCATATGTCCTCTGTATGACAGCGCAAAAAGAAATTTTGTCTGGTTCCGCATTTTTGAAAAATCGATGTTCGAAAATTTTTGGTGTGTATTTAGCAGTTATGTCAGAAAATTTTTGCTAATTTTTTTGCTAATTTTGCAAGTTTCGTAAGCTCATGTGAATGTCCTGATTATAAGCCTTAAAACGATGTATAAAGCTCTTTCCAAATCCCAAAATTTCGAAAGCCATAGCGTTTTAAAAAATCACTCCCCAAGCACTACGCAAAAGGATACCGCCACCTTAAGCAGTTGTACGAAATGCTCAGCGCTTTGTGCCAGCTCATAATATGTACGTATATAAGATACATACTTATTTTCTCTTGTTGATCATTAATATTTCAGATGAAAATGTTTCTCAATGCATCATCGACGCCTGGCAACCGACATGACGGTCATGCTGATGTTGGAAGCGGAAGTGGGTCCGGCGGCGGCCTATTTAGTCGATTTCGTCGTGGAACCGCAGCGAGCGGGCCTCCCGGTTCCGGTCCCTGCTCCAGCCCAGAGGGCCCTCTCTTTTCCCAGGCCAACTGTGCTGATGTGAGTCTTCTGCTGGTCCTGGAAGTGATCTATCTCTGGCGAGCCTTTGCCTCCTGCCCGGTCACTGTTCTGGGGCAGATGTTGGCAGGTTGGTTGGATTGCTCTTTTTTGTTTGGGTGTGATAATATTTTGGTTGATTTTAAGAATGCCTTAATGTTAATATCATTAGTCGTTCTTCTTTCAGGTTGATGTCAAATCAATTTTGTATTTGGTTTTTTTGAAATATACAGAATGATTAATTGTTATGAAAATATTTGTTTTCGGATAAAGAAAGGGTAATCTGGTCATTCCCTAACAAACAATTGTTTTCTCCCTTGGTCTTTACTGTGCTTCAGTATTTATGAAAAGTTAAATGTTTTTGTTGTTTTCAGCTGTGGAGAGAACTCATGTACATAGTAGCTTTATACCCCTGAAGCTTTTGGTCCAGGGTTCCTTGTTTGCTCAGTTGGGACGCTTTACAACTGCCTTGCAGGTCTGAACTTTCTCCTTAATACAATTTTGTGTCTTCATCAGAGATGAAACCGGGTCACCGGGTCAGTTTGGGTCACTATATGGACCGGGTCACCGGGTCAGGTGCTCTGACCCGGTCCCGACCCGGTATTTTTGATTGGAGGAATTTTTTTGCTGTTACAGGATATTTTTCAAAGTTTTACCAATTTTTGCCAAATGAAAACTTCAACAGTTACTCAACTAGCAATAGACATATTCTTGACTTAATCGTGTAGTTTTTTAAATGCTTGTCGCTGTAGTAGTAGCCTCATAATATTTGTAATGTCGTGTCAACACTCTTAAAAAGACTCCTGTAGAAATTACAGGAATTCTTGTAGTTCTCTACAAAAGTGCTCCTGTGCGGTCAGTCACTAGCGGAGCTTCCTGTATTTTCCACAAAAGCAACTTTTGTATTTTTTACCGGTCTCTGGAATAGTAAAAATTACAGGAGTTTCCTGTAGAAAATACTAAGCAAACCTGTAGTTTTTATTACAGGAATTTCCTGTAGAAAATACAAAAGAAACCTGTAGTTCTGTTCGACTTTTTTTACAATCCTATATCAGATACCAAACCTGTATTTTTTACAAGACAAAACCTGTAAATTTTACTGGAGCGACCTGTTATTTTAGAAGGGGGGGCCAGGTGTGGGGGGCGGCCGCTCCCAAAATATTTTCGGCAGGGAGCGGCCGTTACAAAAAAAATCACCCACGGGGTGTTGGAAGACTGAAAATTTGAAAAAAATTCAAAAATTTCAGTCTTCAAAAATTATGACCACTGTCGCACTTATATACAAAATTTGCGT
>JASAND010032038.1:0-18119 GCA_030248195.1 Trissonchulus latispiculum | reverse complement strand
GCCTAAGAGCTGTCTAGGAGAGAGTTAGGAGACACCCCAAACCCGTTTGAAGAGATTTACTCTCAAGTTGAGCTGGCGCTGCCACTAACTTAGGAGAAAAAAATTAGGTAGTGGCGGATAGCACACCTAGCTTAGGAGAACCTTTTGAAACCCGATTCTCCTAAGTGCTTACCTAAGCTAAACTTAGGAGGGCCCCTGGGCTTAGGAAAATCGTTTGCAAGGCGAGCCGATTGCAAGGCAGGTGCTGTGATTCCTGGAACTTCTGTTTTGGAAACTGTTGGAAACTGAACCTGGTGTGTTCTACTTCTGTAAATCTAAAGAAACGGAAAATCAACAGTCTGTTCGATTTATTTTTGAGGAAAATCTCAGTGTGTGCCCGCATATAGTTTTCACTTACAGATCCATAACAGAGAAGTGGATACGTATAATCTGTTCACGAAGAACTCAAATCCTCCATTTCCAATGGCGAAATTGTTCTATACGGAAAAATCGACTGAAGAAACCAAAGGGATGATAATTTTGGAGGATTTGGGAGACAGGGCTGTTTCAACTGGGTTCAATGAGTATCTTAATCTGGAGAAAATGGAAGAAATTGTAAAAGCTGTTGCTGAAATCCAGGCCTACGGAATTACTCATTCCGGCTGGGAAGATTTCTCTAGTACGTCCACGATTTCATGCTTTTTCAGATTCCAGATTTCATTCCAGATTTTCATTTCATATGATTGCTGAAACTGTGACTTCGTTTATTACCAGCTGCAGTTGTATTGCTGCTGGCAGCCGACAGCCATAAAATATTTCTCCAACAACGTTGTGATGAAACTTGGAGTAAATTTCCATCAATCAATTTCCACGAATTTCTAGACCTTAACAAAAGACTCCAAAAATCACCACTTGGGTCGTATCCGAACTGTAAACTATAAACTGTAAACTGTAAACAAAAAATGAAAAAATGGATTGTCCAACTCTGGCTTGTTTAGATTGTGTTTATTCTCTAAACACTGTGACTTGGAATCTGCTCATAAATATTAATGTATTTCAGATCCATTTGCAGATGACTTTGCCGACAGGGTTTTCCAGTTTAAAGATGCCAACTACAATTTCCTTAAAGAAAGCTTCCCTGATGATTTCAAGCTTTCGCCAGAAGGACTGCTAACCTGGAAAAAATGTCCAAAGTAAAGAGCATTCAAAACAGAATAAAATTTACTCAGCCCTTGGAATGTTTGTTTCTTTTCTTTCTAAACTGTTTTGATTCGCGAAAGAATAACTTCAAAAATGTTTAACACACTTTTCTGCATTTTGATTGCTAATTGTTTCCCTTAGTCAGTATTCGTCCCATATTATGCATCTTTTATAGTTATAGTTAAGCTATTCACTCTGCCGTTTCCTCTATTCTCGGTTTCGCTTCTTTGGCTTGACATTAATGATAAAAACTGAAAGCTAGTCAAGGCACGCCAGGAATTGAAAGCTTTTTGCTACAAGTTTGGTGACGATTAGACGGAAGGTCAATATACAATAAAGACTGTGGGTTCGATCCCCAGCTGGGTCGTGAATTTTTCTGGTCACAGGGGTATACATCTTTGTTTCGTTCTTTATACATGTCTACTACTTCCTGTCGAACAGGTCTTTTCATCATCCACTTTATTTTCTTATACACAGACGTGAAATCCTCGCATCCCTCACCTGAACCCACTTCCGGTTTACGACAAAATTCGGAATGAATACTAGAAACCCGACTAACCCGCATCCTCATCCCAGACTTTGTCTAGTTTTGGTTAGACTATTGTAGGAGCTACTAGATGAATACTGTTTTGGGATCAGAGATTCCTCAAAATGCAAATACACTCCGGTCTTGACTTATGGCGACCTGCAACCCAATAATATTCTGTGGAAGCGAGCTGCAGACGGGGTAACACCCAGTGATGAACTGATGGCACTTATTGATTTCCAAGTATGTGTGAAGCAAACAATTAGCTTGTTCTTTGTCATAGATAAAAACGAAAATAAAATTAGCCCCTGCAAAGCAGCTATGTTAAACTTTAGCCAAATTTAACATAACTATTTTTGTTTTAAAGTAAATTGTAATAATAATAATAATACTGATACTGTTATTTTTCATGTATTAAGTGCAAAGCCCTGCTATCAGAATTTACTCTCGCCACTCCAACCCTACATGTCTATGAGGACGGCCTGATAATTTGTACTCTCGCTTGCTATGTTTTGTAGCTGAATGTTTCACACAAGCGGGTTTTCAGAAGCACTGTCACTTTTAATGCAGATGTATTAAAGGGGGGAGACCAGACACCCGAGTCAACTTGTCGCATCAGACTATTGCGAGCAGCCTTATTTGGGCAATAGGTAATTGTTTTAATGCATAATCATAAATTAATTAAAATTTAATTAAATTAATTACATAATCTTTCAAAGATAAAACCAGCCATGGTATTTTAGGTGTTTCATACTGGTGGACCGCACGAAGATCTAACGAGTACCTTCATGATGCACTTATCACCAGGGGATCGACGAGCTCACCAGGACCGACTGATAGATCTCTACTACACTACTCTCAAGAACAGGCTGGGAAAAGATCCACCATTCAGCTGTAGTGATGTGAAAAAGGATTATCGAAGACTGCTGCCTCTGTACACGTACATCTACGTAGGAATGGTACGGGCATTCATGGCAATCTTCAAGCCCAACGAAGAGCAAAAGCTTAGATTTATTCGACACCTGAATGCCGCAATCGAAGATTCTGGAGTGGTGTAATGAACTGTAGAAGTGTATAGTAAACTGTCATGTTTGCGTTTAAGCATTATATATTAGTTGTATTAACTTTCACAATCCATTAATAAACCTCTCAAACGTTTCTGTCGTTAATTTTTTCGAAACGGAGGAAACTGAAAAAGATATGAAATACAAACTGTCTCTCTGTCAACGAGAACTAATAAATATTTTTCTTCGATTTCTGTAAAAGTTAAAAAAGACTTAAAACTAGCGTTTTAGAACGGCCGCGCTGAACCGGCCTTCGGCAGGCCGCCGACAGGAAACGTCTCCGACCGGCTTGGCAGCCGATGGCCGCCTGGCGTCTCACCAGGCATATTTCTCACAATTAAAATGCAATGCAAAATATTTATATTAGACAATGGACACTGTTTTCATTATCTATATATTTTGATTGAGTTCACACTTAGTCTTGGCTTCGCTCACAAAAATATTCTACTCTGCCTTTCAAATTGCAGTGCTGACAACAAATATTTGTGTTAGGCCGGAGGCTAGCCGCCGGCCAACGGCGGGGCGGTGGCTGAATGGTCAGACACAAGTCGGCTTAATCAATGGTAGGATCAATCAAAGAACTATCAATGCATCCCAAGGAAACACATACTGGCATGCATATTGACCATGAATGAGCTTTCATTTGATCATCCTTTTGAGTGATTTTAAATTAATCATTTTGGTGAATTTTGGCCATTTTTGACTCATTCGACGCTAACTCAAACTTAGTACATATTGGAGCTTCTGCCCCATTAAAAATTTTTTACCTAATCAACACGAGCTTTCTAATGGTACCTACCATTATTGGGCAATTTCCGAGTTTCAATTTTTGTCATGTACTATCACCGGACTGACTACTTAGTAAGCAAGGGAGTAAGCACCTCACCCCACCCCAAACCCACATACAAAATTTGAGATATATCTAGCTCAGACTCTGACAAAGATTAGTATGGGGACAGAGCTGGTAACGAGATGCATAATAATGAAATACAGGTGTGTACCCAGATGAAATCTTCTTTTTGTGAAAAAGATTTCATGTGCAGATTTCTTGTGTGAAAAAGAAAACCTTTCTGTAAAAAAGCGGCAACCCCAATAAACTTTACTATTTGATTCATATTGCCACAGTCCTATCAGACAACGCTGTTTGCACAGACAGGGACAGTAGTATTCGAAAAAGCGAGCCTTGTTTTACATACACGTAAAGGACGAAGGAAACTGTAGCGCTCTTGGTGAAATCTCGGATGGATGCAGCACAAACAGACGATGAAAATCAAACCAACAGCTAATATTCATAACCAACTTTCATTTCATTTCGTTTCGTTGCCCGACAGATAAGACACCCGGTCGTCAGGGTCTGAGCAGGTGAAGCCTAGCGAAACCATAACGTTACACAGACGAAGCCTGCTTTTTTGACGCTGCACCTGCCTAAACTGGAGGCTGATTAAAGCGCAAAGGATTGGGTTGGGACCGATTTCTACTTCAGCCGTTAAAAGACTGATTTTTTTCTTTTCTAATCAGCACGAGGTAGACAGTTAGTAAATCATAAATTTTAATTACCAGTTTGAGCGGTAAGCAACAGATTTGAAATTTCGCAATTACTACTTGACTACTCTGCCGTCTTAGTAATTAACTTTGGGCTACTGGTTCCTTCCAGACTGATAACTGATCTGCCTCTAAGACTGTATTTGAATTTTCTACAAAGTTCATAACTGCTTCAGAGCTTCAATAGCTTTATGTCAAAGGTGCTTGTGAAAGCTTTGGCGTCGGTAAGATTAATGGACTTTCATAGAATAATACAGAAGAGTTGTTCCAGCATGTGTAGCAACATTATACTTAAACAAAATTTGGGTGTGCATAAAACACGGCCCCGGCCCCGGCCCCGGCCCGGTACATAAAACACGGCCCCGGCTCCGGCCCCGGCCCCACATAAAACACGACCCCATTACGGCCCCGTGCATAAAACACGGCCCCGTCACGGCCCCATACATAAAACACGGCCCTGTCACGGCCCCATCAAAAAATCATATTTTTGACTAATGGGACTACAGTCCTGGTCAGAAATAATTTTCTTCGCGAAGGCGAATGCGAAGGGCCTTCGCGAATTTGCGAATGTAGTTTTACATAACTTTCGCGAAGGTCGGCTTGAATTTACCTTCGCAACACAGGAGGGCGTGATTGATTACTTGTCAAAAGCTTATTAAGCTTAAACTTGCTTTTATTGCACTGTCTGTCCAAAGCTCTATACTACACAGAGGTAAAACTGACCAGTTGGCCGGTGGCTACTAGCAGTTAAGGTGGTGATTCCTTTTGGGCACATATTGTTATTTGGCGGCGTAAACCAAGATGAAATTTGATGAAACTTTCCGAAATAAGATCTTTTAGTGTCATAACACCCTCCGCGCAATCCCGATTCAAAAATTCGATATTTCCGGTCAGGGCGGTTTTTCCAAATTTCTGATAGTTTGGCAGCAGCTATACTGTTATGACTAAATTCATTCAAAAGATCTCGTTGAGCTTCATATTTTTGCTTTTTAAAGCAACGTTCTAGCTTTTCTCTACCGTGAGATATAGAAGATTTTCTTGTTTTGACGTCCAAAACTTGTCATTTTTGCAGAAATCAAATAATCCAACATTTCTTGAACTACGCAAGCCGTAAAATCTAACTAAGGTCGTCGATCTGAAGGTCTCACAGGGACAAATTATCCGACGCATGATCGTCTTCCAACTGCTATCCTGTAGGCTGCTATTATAAAAATGTAGTTTTTGCTAAAACACGACCAATTTTTTTCAAAGATTGTGGAGCATTCACCAAGCAAGCTGGAGGGCTGCTACTGAACAAATGTATTCTGCCCAAATATACCCAGGGACGATTTTTTAGTTGCCCCGATTGCTGCTTTCTAGCTAAAGTAATCGCTTGACAAATTTGGAAAAAGTAGGCAAAATACAGGTTACGCACACATTTTAGCTTATTTTTCTATAACGAAGAGCGATTTCACAATAAATAAAAAATCGTCCTCAGCTATTTGATGGAGGTATCGAATGATATAACCGATGTCTCGCGAAAAAATTTACTTGAGTCTGCAAAAATTCTGGAAAATTATACTTCTTCTAAAATGTGTTAAAAATATTTTAAAAGGCAAACATTCGTTTCGAGAAATGCATTAAAAAGAGAAAATGTCAAGCTACATTTTAATATAAGAATGGCTTCTTAACTCCAAGTAATGAATGAGTAATAATGGTGCAAACTTTATGTGACCAAAGGGAATCACCACCTTAAGTTAAAGCAGCAGGCACCCTGCTGTTTGTTTCGACATCTGTCAGAAAAACTGCGAATGCGCAAAGGACTCTGCATTCGCCCCTTCGCGAACACTCATCAAAATTTTTGGTGTCGAATGCCTTCGCGAAAGTGCGAATATTCGCGAAAATAAGAAACTTATTTCTGACCAGGACTGTAAATATAACCAATTCAGCATTTCCTAACCTATCAAATTAAATTGTTTAACTGTTTAGGCTTTGAGTTTTTTGATTTTTGAATTAAAAATATTATCTTTGAACCACCTTTTTTAAGTTCTTGTATTTTGGTAAACCTACAAATAACAAACTTTATGTTATGCAGTTATTAAATGTGTAAATTAAATTAAATTGTGTAAATGTGTTTATGTGTAAATTTAATTTCAATTTTATCTTACGCTTCGAAAAATTTAAGTAAAACATTTTTGTAAAATTTGAGAATTTACAATTTTTCATCACCTTTAAACTTAACTTATTAACGAAACTGCATATGATCAAATGTTGTACATCGTAGAATAGGGGACGCTTAGAGATTTCAAGTGATTTAAAAATCAACTGTTAATGTTTATCTTAACAATCAGTAACTAAGTTTTTAAAGTAAGCCGTGCCGTATTGACACCTTTTGTGGTCATAAAGTTCAAGAGATCGTAAAAAATAACATTTTATTAAAAATTACATAAAATATCACAATTCAAAATTTGATTTTTCAAACTCAAAGACATTTAAACAATTTAATTTGATAGATTAAGAGATGCTGAATTGGTTATATTTAGTCCCATTAGTCAAAAATATGATTTTTTGATGGGGCCGTGACGGGGCCGTGTTTTATGTATGGGGCCGTGACGGGGCCGTGTTTTATGCACGGGGCCGTAATGGGGCCGTGTTTTATGTGGGCCCGGGGCCGGGGCCGGGGCCGTGTTTTATGCACCCGGGCCGGGGCCGGGGCTGGAGCCGGGGCTTGTTTTATGTACCGGGCCGGGGCCGGGGCCGGGGCCGGGGCCGGGGCCGTGTTTTATGCACACCCCAAAAATTGCTCTTTTCAAATAGTTTAATTTTATTAACCGCAATTCCAACAATTCAATTAGTACGATTGAATACAAACGAAACCTGACCTATCAGGTGCAAGCGTACAATGCACAGGCGTTGGAGCGGCAACTAAAATTACTTCAATTATTTGACTTTAAGTTCCATGCAAAACCAAAATTACCAATTTAACTTTTTGAGTAAAAAAGAATGTAGGACGTAGCGAACAAATTGTTTATCAAACGAATCCTGAACCAATACTGTTCAGATTTAGACGCTGAGCTTCCTTCCTTCACCCACCTAATTAATAATTTCATATATATATATATGTTGAAATGGCAGTGAGCAATATTATAGCAATTCAGTGGTGCCTCGTGATGACTCATAAATTGAATCACAGGTTAAATTGTGTTTCCTATGTCTCACATGGCTAGTAAGTTTGTAAGATTAAGTTGCTTTGCTCATATACTGCAGTAGGAATCTGTCTTTAGAGACTACATAATAATTCTAGTTTGTCGGAAGGTTTGGCTTTGTATGCAAACATTGAAACCATTCGCATATCACAAAAATTATATGACTGCGCCATTTCTGTAGTATTTTCGTGGCTTCATGGTTGCTTTGAACTATTTATCAATTTGTTCGTTTGACTAAATTTGGCTAAATGGAATCTGTTAACCGCTAAACCTGTTACGAAAGCAAACTGTTATACCCAGGATAACGTGGGGGAATGGTGGGTGCAGACCCCTCCCTATACCTTAAAAACGGGTATGTAGACCTCATCAGCGAGATGGGAAAAGGGTAAACCCTCTCGTCCAAAGGGGGAAAAAGGGTAGACCCCTTAGCGATGGTTACCAAAAAAATTGCACCTTTTTTAGCAAATTTTAGTGATTTGTTAAAACAATTTCTTACTAAAAATTTTCATTTTCTAAACTTTGTTTGGCCAAAATGGCTTTTTTACAAATTTTGGGGTACAAGTTTTGGTAACATTTTGGAATTTGTCAAGGCCAAACCCTTCACCAGAGTCGGGGCAGACCACCCCCAGAATTGGACCCAATGCATGGTTGTATCATTTTCCGCTTCCATGTACCATTTTGAATAAAATAAAATTTTGATTGTCTGAAATGTGTGTTGGGCGGCAGTATTCATATTAAGATGAGAAAGAGAATTTTTCGTTGTTTGTTTGATGCACTTTCGAATCTGTTCAAAAGTGCGTCTTTGCAACGAATATATTAAAATTAAGCATCAATCGAACCACCAGTGGACGCCGCCGCGCATGCTGGAGCTCAAGCTGCTCAAGGCCTGCATTGCAGCCACCGTGTTAAGACCGTACAATCAATTGATTGCTGTCTGAGTTTTAGTGGGATGTGGTGGCATTCGTCTATGGATCCGGAAAGATTCAGTTTATCGTTGGCAGCATTCTATCATTCCTGCTGCTTATCCTGCTCGGATCAAGCGTGATACACTTTCTGATAGACTTTTGGAAGTATCCAATTGCTGTTATTGTAGAGGTAGTAATTTTATGATACGTTGGTTAATCGATATCTTCATGTCTTTGAGTTTTCTGTATTTCCTTGCCGTTAAACTATCACAGGAGCCCATGCCGGAGTCTTAGGGGGACGGCGGGTTGTCCTCAAAAACTTTTGAGGGGACCTGTCCCATGAGCAACATGCGTATTTTTATAAAATTAACGTTTTATATAAAAAGAAATATGTAGCTTGCAATTGTTTCAATAAGAATACTTACATAATACAGTATAGTTTTATTCAGATTGGTACAGGAAGTGCATTTCCAGCAGTCACAGTATGCAATCTTAATCCTTATTAGAAAATGGGCATCTTGTGGTCTGAATCTGGTCCAAAATTTGTAGGTTTATTTAGTGTTATACTCTTGCAGCTGAAAACTAGTTGTCGAAAGTCATACTCTGTCGTGTAAGCACGGTGCATCAAAGAGGACAATTGAGCGTTCGAGAATGCACAATGAAATAAAAAGAGCTAAGAAGGCATCTGAATCCGCTTGGCTAATGTAAGAAGAAAAACGCCTATAAAGTTGAAACCACTGCATGACTTTTACTTTCTAAGCAATATTAGGAAATTCTACACACTTCCAAAATAATTCTAATTCTAAATTGACACAGAAGTAATCAAAAGACACCAGAACATGACATATTACTATAAAAACGTCAAACAAAGAGCTCTGCTTAAGGTGGTGACTACTTTTGGGTACACTGTAAAAAAAATTGCATAACAGTTATCCATTTTTCTTAGATAGGGAATTTGTGACATCCCAACAAATTAGATAACTGTTATCTAATAATTTGGGATGGCAGCAAACAGTTAAAATTGGAGACTTGTTACCAATTTAACTTTAATAGCCTTTACCATAAATTCCAAGGTAACTGTTATCCGTGAAAAATAGAGGGTCGTCACCTAAAATTAAAGAATGACTGGTATTTGTTAGTTTTTGTTCAATTAAGAATAATTGCGGAAAACAAAGCGAACATGCTCCCTAATACTGTGCCGCATAGAGGCACATCACAGACGACAGGAACCGGATAATGAGCTTCGATCTTTAATTTTCATTTAGATGTTTGGTCGAGAATTATCCTGTTGGATACTAAATTATCCACAATATTCACTGTCAGCCATCCAATCCAACGCTTTGGATATTAGCAATCAAAATGTTGCTAGCTATCCGGCCATTTGAATTGGATGGCTTCCAATAAAAAGGGATTTCAACCCTTCTTATTGGGTTTAGACCCTGCCATCGGTACCCCCAAAGGTACGTAATGGCCAAAAATGATTGCTTCCACTGCTCTGTAAACAGAAGCAGTAGGAGCAAATATGTCAGAAAATATTGACATGAAACTTAAAAAACTTGTTTGTTTCTCTCCTTTATATAGTGCTCGATGCGGTATCAGCGTGTCGAGTACTTGCGTAACACACGTTACTGCACGAAGTGGTTGAGCTGGATGAAACCTGCTTCGCTGATGCAGCAAAATTTATGGGGTCAAACGTGCAGCTGACTGTGACAGCGTCTGGATACCCAGATTGAAATGTTCATAACTTGCTCAATTTTGCGAGTTTTTCAGAGATCTATACATCATTTTGAAGCTCATAATGAGCTGAATCGTTTTATGAAATCAAATCATGGAAAAATCAGTTCTGTCAACCAGTTATTCTACATGTGCATATATACATTTTAATATTTAAGTGGGTTGGGCTGCCAGGGTCAAAAATTCTACCTACAGCATTGAGGTCAAAGCGCGCCAAGTGATAGCCCTTAGAATTTTACGCAATCTATTAAAATTTCAGATTATTTCGGCCTGGAATAGAAAGGTTGTGGCTATTCAAAATTTTCACTTTCTGCTGAAAACGGGCCAAAACGGGAACTTTAAACTATGGCAAACAAATAACAATCAAATGGGAGTTTGTGGTGAGAAGAGTCGTTTCTTAAAATTGAAAAAGCTATCGATTGATGCAGCTATTGTGCATATTAGTAAAGTTCGAAAAATGCTGCAAATTGTTAATATTCGGCTTTTCGGGATTGTCTCACAGAACTGATGCATACAAAACTTGCAAATTGTATTTTGAAGAAAGTTCGTGGACAAGTTTTGGATCTGTTTCGAGCTTCAGAATGAAATATATATACTTTAAGCGGTTTCGAGTTCAAACGAAAGATGGGAAAGTTTGAAATCAGGATTGAAAGATGTGAAGAAAAGTGTCCAGGGCGGGCATCGAACCACAGAACTTGGGAACAATCATTAGCAGAACGCTGTACCACTGAGCCACACCCTCGTCGTTGAGATTATTTTATTGCGCTGATTTTCAACCTTTGCTTCTTTCTCCAGCAATGACAGGTCTAAATTTGAAATTCTGGCAAAAATCGGCGTCTCTTTGCGCCAATTTTGATCCAATAAAAATGGCAGACCTTGTCCCCTCTTTCCTACCATAGCTTTTGACCTTGAGGTAGTGATGTTTCAGGCACTGAAACTGAAACTGAAACTAGGCTTCAGGTTGTACAGGTTTCAGTTTCAGTTTCAGTTTCAGAAACTGAAACTTAAACTGCAACTATTTCGTGAGGAGACCTGAAACTGAACCGAAACTATTTTAGGCGGCCGACTGAAATTGAAACTAGATTGGGTAAAGACCTGAAACTCGGACTGAAACTAGTTTCAGTTTTTTTTCAAAACATGAAAATTTGAAGGTTTAAAGCGGTTTTTTCGTTAATATTCTGCAGCGAAGTATATATGATCATAAATTCATGCATTAATGTCTCAAGGCTGGAACCTGCAGTTTTTCGAATGAATTGAAACTGACACTGAAACTCCGACTAAAACTAAAACTGAAACTGAAACTATTTTGGGAAGAGATTCCTGATGCTTTTGCTGTCGTATCACCAAACACGGATATTAATAATAATGCAATTTAAACCAAAACCCAGTGCAGATTGATTAAAGTATTTCCCGTAATCCGAGCCTGGGGGTCTGGGGAAAGCCGTCCAGTTCTGAGTCCAGGCTGTGTCTGAAATTATAGACACGGATACAACTTTGCCCCCTCTGCTTTCAGCTTAGATTGAGTGTAGACGCAATTTGAGTGCAGTTTCATAGCTACAACTAAAAAGCGTCTCCTCTGCCCATGTTGCTTATTGCCGCTATCATCATAAAACGCCGAAAACTATTAAAATTTTAACTATCTGAACTATTTAACTTACTTTAAGATTAAAAGATTTTGCCACTATCAACAATATTTAATGAGTACAGGTTAGCAATTGCCGTTGAAGTACTAATGCCCAAATTAAAAAGATTGATATTAGCCAGCAATATTAGATAACTGTTATCTAATTTTCTAGATTTTCAATCAATCCCGAAATAATAGCTAACTGATATCTTTTATACCTGATAACTTTTATCTATTTTTCTTGAATGACAACAGTGATCATCGAAAAATGGATAACAGCTAGGAAATTTTTTTACAGTGTATGTGTTGTTGATTGGCGGCCAAAACCAGGACGTTATTTGATGAAGCTTTCCAAAATAAGTTCTTTTAGCATTCTAACACCCTCCGCGCAATCCCGCTTCATAAATTCAACGTTTCCGTTCAAGGCAGTTTTTGACAATTTCTGACAGTCTGCAGCAGCTGCACATCCATGACTATATTCATTCGAAAGATCCTGTTAGGCTCTACATTTATACTTTCAGAAGCTACTTTCTAGCTTGTCGTGAGATATTACCAATTTTCTTATTTTGGAGTCGAAAACTTGCCACTTTTGCAGAAATCAAATAATCAATTGTTTCTTAAGCTATGCAAACAGTATAATAGAACTAAGGGCGTCAATTTGAAGGTCTCACAAGCGCCATTTGTCTGAGACCAGATCATCTTCAAAGTACCAACTGCCGTCCCATAGGCTGCTATCATAAAAATGTAGTATTTCCATAAACATGACCACATTTTTTCCAGCGATTGCGGAGCATGTGCACGCTAGTGGTCCTTTGCCAAAGTGTGAAAAGTAAGCAAAACCCAGGTTATTTGCTAATTTCTCCATTACGAAGAGCAATTTCATAACAATTCAAAAATGGTCCCCACCCAGGTATTTGATAGAGGTATCGCATGATATAATCAATGTTAGTGTTGTGCATTGGCCGGTGCGGCCAATGGCTGGCCAATGGCCGGCCATTGGCCGGCCAAGCCATTGGCCGTTGGCCGAGAAAATCTCGGCCAGTTGGCTTGGCCGGCCATTGGCCGTTGGCCGGCCAACCGCCAAAGGCCAACGGCCAATTGGCTGGCCGTTGGCCGTTGGCCGATGGCCGGCCAATGGCCGTTGGCCGGCCAACGGCCAACGGCCAACGGCCAACTGGCTGAACGTTGGCCGTTGGCTGAGCAATGGCCGAGTGCTGGCCAAGCTCAAATTTACTGATTTTGACGTTAACTGAGTTGAAAAATTTAATTATGCTGCATAATATCGTAAACATGTTGCTGTATAAACGTCACATTCGATACAGTACTACAGATTTTCACTTGGATGTTGACAATTTTTATCATTATTAGCGTTATTTTACAATTAAATTTGCTAATTACATGCAAATTTTAAGTGTGCTAACAACGTAGTTTTTAAATTTGTCTGGCGGTGAACGTCTCATCACTTTATTGCGGTCCTCCAGCAAAATTAAAACAGAGTTATCGCGGGTTGGAGCTAAATGTTTGGAAAAACTATTTTACAAATATTGTAAATTGTAAATGGTACTATTGAAATAAAGCTTAATTAAGTTGACGCCCAATTAAGCACGGTAGACGAATAAAAATAGTAAATTCCAGCTCGCCAACGTTGACAAATAGCTAAAGAGCGGCCAATAGCTTACGGCCAAGAAACAGCCAACGGCCAACGAGCGGCCAACGGCCAACCAGTTGGCCGTTGGCCATTGGCCGTTGGCCGGCCAACGGCCATTGGCCGGCCATCGGCCAACGGCCAACGGCCAGCCAATTGGCCGTTGGTCATTGGCCGTTGGCCGGCCAACGGCCAATGGCCGGCCAACGGCCAACGGCCAATTGGCCGGCCAACTTCAAACTCCGGCCAAGCCAAGCCAAGCCAACCATGGAAATTTTCGGCCAATCCCAACACTAATCAATGTCTATCAAAAAAGAATTTACTTCATTTTACGAAAAATCTGAAAAATTTTTATCCTTCAAAACTCCGTTAAACTTTTTTCGAAATTCAAAATTAGTTTCACTTTCTACACTAGAAAGAGAAAATGTTACACTCCATTTTGATATTAAGGTGGCTGCTTAACTCCAAGTAGTGAATGAGTAATCATGGTTCAAAGTTGATGTATCCAAACGGAGTTACCACCTATAAGCGCATAACCCCAAGCCCCAAATGCGACTCCGATGGAAAACCCAGTGTTGGACGCGGGCCGAAATTTGCGGCCCGCAAACGCCCCGCAGCCCGCGCTCAGATTTTTGGCCCGCGCAGGGTCGGCCCGCGGCCCGCATCAATAAAATTCGGCCCGCGGCGACCCGCAACTAAATTTAGGTTATGCAAGCAACATAGCATTAAATAATTGCTACTTTCATTGATTATTCGACGTTTTTTCCATAGAAACTGCCATATAAGCGCGATTGTTGTTTTCAAAAGCATTCATATAGTTGCAGTCGTGCGTTTTTCAAATTTTTATTGACTTCTAATGTAAGAATTTTGGCCTAGCAACTGTATTATTGTAGCCCCCCGCTGCTCCTCAGGTATTTTTAGAAACTTTGAAAATTTCGGTGAATTTTGGAGTGAAATCCTGTATTACTGGAAAACATTGCCCAAAACGAATTACAGTTACAGTTACGCAGAAGATATGTCTTAAACTTTGCTGTGGCATGTGCGATTTGACTGTAGTGCCTGCCTGTGGTGCGACCTGGGGATGATCTAGACTCGGTGGGGAAAACTCCATGTGCGAGAAAAGACCCAAATTTCAAGATAAATTTTTTGTAGCAGCAAAAGGAAAATTCATGCAATTCTTAGCTCAGTAGAGCCTCCTGGTCAATTAGGTATAAATTTTACCTTTCTATTTTATCGGTATAAATTTTATCTTTCTATGTGTTGTCCAGGTGACCGAAATCAAGTAAAATTCAACCAAAGTTTCAATTTCGTCAAGTGGCCAATTGTTGACTAAGATGGGTCCGGGTTGGCTTTAAACCCAATAAAACGTTTTCTATGTGATACTATGCTTAAAGTGCAGAAATTAAGCAAATTTAAAAATCTAAAATTTGCTATGTTTACGTGTTATGTACACACAAAATTCTAAATGGTCAAGTCAAAGGAGAAATCGGTGTTTAAAGACTGTCAGTCTGTAATTTAACTGGTCTGTCTGAAAAGCTATAAAATACCTTTGCTTGTTTTATGTCGCCAGTAAAATGCTTCCTTGTAAGCAAAGCTCGATCTCTTTCCAATTCTGAAATTTGAGATATGTACTTCGTTTGTAAACGACGCTCTAAAAGGACGATCAACCAACCAACGCTGATAAATTGATAACTATTAAAAATAGGGTAACACGGACAAAGGTGGCAAGAGCAGACAAAGATCGTAAACATTTGTTTTCAATTTGAACAAATCGAGTCCACCAAGACCAAGACTTATTAGCTGCAGAAAATGCTAAATGAATAATATTCAAAATTATAAGAACAAGAGAAGTGGGGAAAGGAAGACAAAATATATTTCAATGAGGAAAAGTTCCATTATAATGCTAGAGTTCGTCAAAAATTCAAACTTTCTTACCTTGTCTTACAAAAAATCGGCCCGCATCGGCCGCGCGGGCCACTGCGGGTACTAATTTTTGGCCCGCCCCGCCCCGCCCCGCGGATACCCGCGGGTGCCCGCGGGTACCCGCGGCCCGCGCCCAACACTGGGAAAACCACCGACCGATCCTACGCTACGCCCACCTACGCTCTGTTGAAACACAACTTTGCAGTTGCTGTTAGACGCATAAACCTAAGCGCCGTAGCCACTGCCAATAAGAAGTGAGATGTATCTTTTCAGCTGTAATTTGGAATAAACTTCAGAAATAATTATTCTTTGGTAATTTAGGTAGAATAAATGCGCAGTTGCGCACTTAACATCAAACATTCAGTCTGTAATATTCCACACTTGGACTGGGTTGTTTAAGATTAGTTCCTTAATTGAATGCAATGAAATAAATAGTAAAAGTGACCTAAAAGATTCTGTGTACCTGTGTATGTTTTAGAAACTTCTGGCAGAGGGATTGAAAAAGATTGTTGACACCTTCGAAGAATTTGATCGAAACAACCAGAATAGTATGTAGAGTTTGATTAAAAATACCCTCTGTATAGATGCATGATTGACTACTGATTAAAAAGAGCATCAAGCATGATTTACTGCATAAATATTGGAATACACACGCAGTCGTACATAAGACCCATGAAATGAAGTATAACAAAGTAAACATTGCTCTTGGGTTCTTTTGCTAAAAAGAACCGTCAAATTTAAAGGCTTAGTTTGTGCCTTAACTAAATACATAAGCATACAGCTTATGATCACAAGTTGGCAAACGTTTTTTTAGCTGCCAATGTAAGCTACTGCATGGATGCAGTGAAGTCTTGCTGGAACCTACACAAACCAGGCTGTCTCTTGGATATTTATGATGGTGTTAGAAATAAAACTGTGGCCGGCCTGCAGTGCCAAATGTGGTCATCCATGAAACCGAATATACATAAGTTTCAGTTCTATGGAGATCATAACTTCTGTCGAAATCCTGACAAAACAAAGGATGGTCCTTGGTGCTATACTACAAGCGGTGTAACCTGGGGGCCCTGTTTTCAGCCTTGCATGCAAGAAGGTTTGTTGCAACTAGTTTGCTTTTTATCGTTTTCCCTTGCCTAATTATTTGTAAGTTACAAATTGTAACCTACACTGTGTTGACAGTCAACCAAACTGTCCTGGTTTGTTCGGAAGACAACGAAGATTTATAGCTAAGCTCTATACTATACTTAAAAGAAAGATTATCTGGAAATGAATTTCCTTGCTATTCTTCAGAATAAAATGTCTGTCTTCTTGTTGCAAGAAAGCAAAGGTTAAAAGGTTGAATGAAAGGAGACACATTGGCATTGTGTGCAACTAAACGCACTAAAGTTAGCTGGGTGGGATTAAATTACAATTGACCTTTACCTGACTTGCTCTCGTTACTACCTGTAAGCTAACTTTAACTTTAACCGAACCTAACTTTAATCACTGTTTAAAATCTTCTTTTATTTAAAGCTAACTATGATCATAACTGGATTAGCTTACTGCATCAGCAGAGGCAACTATTAAATATGGTTTGTAAAATATCTAGAAAAGTAACTATTCTTTTGATTAGGTGAGAGTCAAATCTTTAGAAAGACTTTGTTTACAGGAATTCTCAAAAGCTTTTAAAGGAATGTCATAGTTAGAGGTGATGGAGCAAGAATGAGTGCCGTCCTCGTCCGAATTCTGGTGCTAAGCTTTTGCTCATGTCTTCCGATTGTTCAATTCCTATATTGTTTCGCCCTAACATGCTTTCGTTTGAAGTTAATGATTTAGAAAAACATTTTTGTAATAGAAACTACACAACACCGGTGTTTCACAGCTGTTATCTGTGTCAGTCAAAAACAACACCAAGAGTCCATAATTAATTCTTTATATTATAGAAGAAGAAGAGTAAACCACTAGAGCCTATTCTTGGTATTGCGTAACGGTGCTCCGACCACAATACGCGAATGTTCCCTCGTATAGTGGGGGGTCGCTCTGTTCGACAAAGCATACCCTCCTCGGTTTGGTGGGGTAGCTGAAAAGAGGTCCTCGTTTGGTGGAGGGGGGGGGTAGCCAACAGCTAACCAGATTGCTGAAACACCTACCAGTTTGGTGGGGGGAGGGGGGTAGAGCATAGGATTACTGTAGTTGCTGCATATTTCCAGAATGGGTCCCCGTTTGGTGGTGGAGGGAGTAGCAGAAAGAGGTTCCCGTTTGGGAGGGGGAAGCCAAAATGGGTCCCCGTTTGATGGGGAGGTAAGCAGAAGGGGATCCCCGATTGGGAGGGGGATCGCCAAGCCAGGCTAAGATTGGCTGAATCTGATTGGCTGTTTGCGACCCCCCTCTCAAACGGGCACTCGTTTTGCTTTATATTAAACGGGATGAAAGCCTGAGATTGCCTCGAGCTGTGGCCGGATTTTGCTATTAATGCGCACAGAAACAGAGTCCGAAAAAATGATAAAACTCCAGGATCGCTTAAAAATAAAGTATTGACGAAACCTATAGCGTATTAGCAAGAGTTCATAATTCTCTTATATATAAGAAGAATAGTAAGTCACTAGACGGGTTCTCTTCTTGGCATTGCGTAACGGTGCTCCGACCACAATACGCGAATGTTCCCCTGTTTGGGGAGGGATCAACCAAATCGACAGCGCCTTTCCCCCTCCGTTTGGTGGGGGTTAGCTGAAGAGGTCCCCGTTTGGTGTGGGTAGGAAACAGACAATCAGATTGCAGAGACCCCTTCCCCGTTTGCTGGGTGGGTGTAGCAAAGT
>JASAND010032036.1:0-22324 GCA_030248195.1 Trissonchulus latispiculum | reverse complement strand
TCTTCAACACACGGCTAGCTTAGGGCTGATTTTTTGTGTTTGGATTTATGCAAATTAGGCTAGCAAGCAAGTATTTAAGCAAGAGAACTGACTGCTTTCACGCAGTCTTCCGCTGTCAGCAATCAAAACGATTGCATATTTTTGAGCACCAGTGTAGCTTGGGAGCTACATAGAGGTGCGTTAAGTAGGAAATCCTTATTGCTTGGACTGGACAAGTTCGGTCCGATACTGCAACACAATGCAATTTAGACATAGGCTCTTGCTTACAGGCTAATTTATTTCTACAATTTCCCCTACAGCTGCCGGAGGACTGCAGAAATCATGTTAGCTATTGATGGTTTGCTAATATTGAATATTGAAAACTTATAAGAAAATAATAAGAAACTAATGAATATAGGAATAAATGATAGAAATTAAGTGGTGAAGAGGATCAATCAAGTAAACAATCTCCCCCCCCCAAATTCCCAAGTAAACTATCCCCCCCCCCCAACGCTATAAATTTTTCAGAACTTAACCAATTTAGCTCAAATTTTGTGTGGATGCATTCCAACACATGTCTGATTGATTGGTCATAAAATTTTAAAATTTTAAAAAATATAAATTTTTAAGTTTTTTAAGGGGGGACCAAGGGGAATCAAAACATTTTTGTCGTCAATTTTGCTGAAACATTTTATATACGTAGGGGTTCTCGGGCTCGTAGAACACAAATCTGAAGTCGGTTTTTCGATTCAGCTTTTTGTTAGCTCAGTATAAGCTAACGTAGTAAGCTTAAGATGTAAGCTTGTACTGAACTAACGAAAAGCTGAATCGAAAAACCGACTTCAGATTCCTGTTCTACGACCCCGAAAACCCCTATACACAATGTTTCAGCAAAATTGACGACAAAAGTTTTTTTGATTCCCCTTGGTCCCCCCCTTAAAAAACTTAAAAATTTAAATTTTTTTAAATTTTAAAATTTTATTATTAATCAATCAGAAATGTGTTGGAATGCATCCGCACAAAATTTGAGCTAAATTGGTTAAGTTTTGTTAAAGTTAACATCAAGTAAACTATCTCCCCCCCCAATTGAGGCTGGGGGGGGAGATTGTTTACTTGATCCGGTGAAGATATTTGACTGTCCATTCATTTTGAAGAAATGCGTTTCTATTGAACCAAGTACTGTATTCCATTAAATTGTGCTCACAAAACCTTGGTACCATTTTTAGGGGTGGTAATAATATAGTTGGAAATTTGGACGAATAAGAGAAGTCAAGTGAAGTTGGAACATCAACAAGAGCTTCTAAACTGTGAACAAGAGTGCATAATTGCACTATATATTCTTCTAATATATAATAGAATTATGAACTCTTGCTGTGAATGGAGATTGGGAACGAAGACAATTTTCGCAGTAAATAATAACAGGTCTACGCAGGAATATTGCCCCTTTTGGGGCCTACTTGTTTTACTATGCCTACCAATCCTAATCAACTGGCATTGAAAGAAGGAAATCGATTTTTTCAGGTTGTCCGCTCTATCTGCGAGCATCCCAGAAATCGACTCATATATATATATATATATATATATATATATATATCTATATATATCATTATAAATATAACATATATTTAATATATAACTTTTTTAAAAATTAAAAACCTATGCATTGTTATTTTCATTTAAAAACTTCTCTTAGTATTAGTTTTAAAATCATATTCCTCAGTACATGATTGCATAGTTTGAAGTTTATATTTGATAATGCATATTTTTCAGTTAAACAAAATTAAATTGAAATGGAAAGTTAAGTTAAAACTAAAAACTAAAAATTTACATTTACAATTTCAAAATTGTTCAACATAACTTCTATCTTCTATCTCTTTCTTCTACTTCTTCTTCTCTTTCTATCATTTATTTGTTGCACAGATATCATTATAAACTATAACGCATCAGAATATAAAAAATAAAATGCAGCATGCAAAAAGTCGCATAAATAAGGGCAATTTGTGCCCATGTAATTGTGACCAGATACTACTGGCCCGTTAATTATGACCAAGGAGGTTAACAAGACAATTAGTTACATGCAGTTATTCCTCGTGTGATAGTGCAAATAATAAAATGATATGAAGGAGCTAGTGTGTAGGTGGTTAATAGTGTGAGAGCTGGTAATTGTATTTCGGGCAGAATTTAGATTTCAGGATACACATTACATTAGGTCTTAATACTCTTTGCTATTTATATAACTGGTGTTTCATCCACCACGATTAGACTTCTCACATTAGAATAATCTGATCGGAATTGCTATCGTTTGCAACAAGGTGTTATTGGTGTTATTTACTATTCATTAACACTAATGTCGCCATCTATCTGGTTGTTCTGCACGCTGTGCCAATAGTACATTTATGGCAATGAGGGCACCCATGCAAACTCTGCCAGTGAAAACCAGATGGATTTGGAACATTTTTCTGCCATGAAAACGTGGTGTCGCCATACCGGCGAATGAACGACCGTTGCGTTTGTGTTGAGATGTATCGACCGACGTGCAAACTTGGATTTTTTCAAAACGTTCAATGTGCTTCTTGCGGATGATTTTTCAAAAATCCTTAGATGCATCTGAGATTCCAAGGAAATGGAAGCATGCTATCGTTGTACCTATCTAAAAGATGCAATAATCATTAGTGACATTACTACAGGGAGCTGATCCTCGAAATACGTAGGATATGCAACTATATTTAAGGCTCTACGACCATTAATTATGGCAGAAGCATATAGTCAATAATGGGGTTTCACAAGACATAAGGTATAACTTTCCTAAGAAAACGTTAGGTTAGGATGATCCTCGTAGGAAGAAAGATCTAAAACTAATCCTGTCACGGCGTAGCCGCTTGAACGCATCAGCATTGGTGTGACAGATGTAATTCCTGTTGTATGTGGACGCGGCATCGGGTTTGGGCGGCCGCAGGGCTAAATCACGTCTTTGTAATAAAGAATAATATATACTAACACGGCGTGATCAGCATAAAATTATGGTCGCTCCTTACGGTATATGACTAATCTGTGTTGTATCATCAAATCTATTGGGAATCCAGCAATTTTTGAAAATTTGTTTGAGAAGCGTCTTGCTGGAAGGATTTCTGTAAGTTTTTTCAACTGCGTGATAACAAATTCGGCGCTACAAGCAGTTAGGAGCTCTTGTGTTTTGGTTTTCTATCATATTTTTGAAAATAGAGGTGGAAATATTAGCTGATGGAGGTGGAAATCAGATTAGACAGAAGAATTTTCTTTTGTCGTATATATCGGTTCCAAAGCTACCAATCCTCAGGTATAATACATTGGCGTTGGTGTTGTCTACATTGACTTTATTAAGCTCTAACTCTTAGCGGTATATACCTTTATTTGTGCGGTCAAATATGTTTTTGTCGAGAAACTGGTCACGTCATCTATATATCTGTGTGTGTTCAAGAATAATTCTGTTCATACACTATTATTCGTTTAGAATAAAGTTGTATTGGTGTAAAAGTAATATTTGCTGGGGTTGAATTTGTACCGTTGGGATACCAATTTGTTGTTTTTCCTATGTTAATATAAGGTCTGTCGATTTGGCGTCTATTACATCATAATAATCTCAAAGATAATCGATAAAACAGCCACTTATTCACGGATCCGGATCATTTATCGATTATCATTGTGATTCTCTTTGCATCCTTATGGTTCTGGCAACAAGTTAGGTTACTATTTTGTCGTGCAGCTCGTTCGCAATGAAGCTCAAACCGACAAAACTGTTGTGCCACAAAGTCAGAGATCTTATGATAGTTATGGGTGTGTCACGTTCAAGTCCACAGCGAGTGCAGAAAGTTTCCGGAAAGTTGGGGAAAAAGACTCGAAAGTTTGGGATTTGCCTCAAAATATGTCACGAAAGTTTGCAGCTTTGTCAAAGAAATGTCTCGAAATATTTTCAAACTTTCTCGAAAGTTACGTAACGTGCCGACAACGTGACGCTCATCTTTTGAAACAATTTTACATTTTTCGAGATAATTTTCTTCTTTTCAAGAAAACTTTTCTATCTTGCGAGATGATTCTCAACTTTCGAGACTATTTCTTCGTTTCAGTTCATCTTTCTGCACAATTTTTAAACTTTCGAGACATTGCCTCTTTTTACTCTTTGAGACGTTATGTTTCGGGACTCTTCTGTGTTTTGATACAATTATTTACATGAAACATTTTTGAAAGTCTCGAAATATTTACAAGTGTCTCGAAACATTTCTCAGTGTCTCGAAAGATTTTATGTCATTATGTAATATGTCTTAAAATATTTTTAAAATGTCTCGAAAGTGTAAGCACGTTGAAGCAAAATGTCTCGAAAGTTGCCAAATTGTCTCGAAATATTTCGAGACAAATCCCCACCTTCTGCACTCGATGTGGACTTTAACGTGACATACCCATTAATCTAAATTAGAGTAAAAATTTAGTCTAATTTAGTGAAAAATAGAGCTAATCGACGGCCTTTTTCAATTTTCAAGCAGAACCAGAGAATGTTTTATCAAAGCAATGAAAACGTTTTGCACGACTCTAACTCTGACTGTACGTAAACTGTACATCGAAAAATGAGCCTTCATTTGAAACAAATTTTGAATATATACAGCTCTGGCTATTACGGCTGTCTCGAAGTTTTTTTAGTTTTTTCAGTATACAAATGTTTAGTGAAATTTGAGTCAATGATTTAAACCCAATTATTTGTAATACTTCACGTAATCTTCAATGTATTAGCATTTTTAATCTAATAATTTGTCTTGTATGGAAAGATTTCTGAATTTGATTTTAGGCAGTAGAGATTATTAGATGGTTCATTAGTGATTTAATCTGTACTATATCACTTAGGCTGTAAGTAATACTGTAACAGCTGTCTTCGGAAACCACTGAAACTACGTAAATTCAAGCGGTTAATTGAGTATGACTAGACTAATTAACAAATGCTTATCTGGTAATTGATCAAGCATGTCAAAGTTTTTATGTTTACATGACAATCCAAGGGTCCGTTCAAGTTATTAACTTTTCCGTCAATCTTCCGATTGAATTACTGTATTACGTAAATCCGTTTCCAAGCCAGTGACAAATATCCATTTGCCAAAGTGGTAATGTATCCACCCTTTTTTAATTTCTGAAATGAGCGTGCATGCTCAGCTTACTGGTAGTTAATGCTTAATGGCGTCGTCATCCTGCATGAGGTTGGAGAACTATTTCACCACTAACAGCTGTGGTTCTCAACCAACTCATTACTTAAATGGTTGCTTAGCCATCAGGCTTGTATTGTGAAAGGTTGAAATTAGGATTGAAAGATGTAAAAAATGTCCAGGGAGGGGATCGAAACAACGGGTTTATGATCTTTAGTAGGACGATCTACCACTCAGATACCCATGAACAACGAGACTAGATTATTACACTGATTTCAACCTTTCTGGATTTCTGATATTAACATACTCCCCCTGTAGATTGAAACTCGACTGACTACCACTTTGCCTGGGGGGGGAGGTCACTGGGGTCCTATGTGCGGTGAAGGGTCAGCAGAGGATGTGTTAAGCAGATAATACATAGAGTATGCCATACTCTTATGTATTATGTACTCTTGCTGATATTTAACAATTTCTTTGGCTATAGATGAGAAAGAAGAAGAAAGTATAATACTGGAATGGCTTGTTTTCTGCAGACTCACATAAACTAACGTCATAGGTCACTGGGGTCCTATTTGCGGTGAAGGGTCAGCAGAGGATGTGTTAAGCAGATAATACATAGAGTATGCCATACTCTTACGTATTATGTACTCTTGCTGATATTTAACAATTTCTTTGGCTATAGATGAGAAAGAAGAAGAAAGTATAATACTGGAATGGCTTGTTTTCTGCAGACTCACATAAACTAACGTCATAGATTTGGATAAGTTGTCGTGATTAGCTGCATTAACTCTGCATTAACTGATGCGAATCCAGCATATGTCCATGTAGAAATTGATAGAAATGCAGAAAATTAGTATTTAGTGATGTCCGAAAACGGAATTACAAACATTTTATTTTAACTGACCTAATACCTGTTTTAAACGAATTGCTACCAGTTTCAATTGTTTTATTATCATGAAAATCTAAATCAAAATGATCTACTGTAAGTTTTTTAGAAACTGCATTCAGAAAGCATTTCTTCCAAAGGGGCTACCTGAATTGGCTACCACAAGAAAATCTGACCTGCCGTTTAGGTATGCCCCGTACGTCTGTCAGTCAACTATTTGCCAACTAAATCGCAGGAGCACAAACTCGGTCACCACACCGTTTTCTTAAATACTATGCTTAACTGACTTGATTTGACAAATTGACGCGATGCTTTCAGTCAATAAAATATCAGTATCCTTATTGTATAGCTCTTATTAAGAAAATGACGTGGCTTTTTACAATCAGCAATGTAGCATGGTCAGTTCAATGCCACCCTGTACGGTGTGTTTTCCTGGAAGTAAAAGTTCTGTAGAATTTTAACATCTCATGTTGTTGTTGTGGTTTTCGGGCCCGTCAGCCCAGAAGTCTGTATGAGGTACATCAACCATTTGAACTGCAGCGCACGTCTTCGCAGTTCGCCAGCCACTAGCACATTATTCAGAAAAGCCGGATTAGGCAAGAATAAAGGAGAGGGAAGCAGCATCATTTAAGCACTTGGATGGCATCCGTGTAATTCGACATTTAACGCCATGCCCCCGGGAACAGAGCCCATTTGCCCCATGACAAGATGGATGCCAGGGGACACCTTTGAGGATCTCAATTTGATGGGGACCGTGTCTATTCGATTTCCCACGGAGGTGGCGTATAGGTCCCCTCTATCATCTGATCAGCATCGTTCGCTGGAGCTTGCAAGCTTAATCTAAGGAACAATAGGCATCTGCCGTTATTGGTTAACAAGGGGGATATGGGATTCAGCCCCCAAAGTCCGAACAAGGTACAAGTCCCACCGCTGCCAGGAACTACTCAACTACTCAACATTGTCCTCAGCCTGTCCATTTTTACATCATTTAGCATCATTGATAACATTCATTTTTACATCAGTCCCACTCTTTTCCTCACCCTTGTTGTCCAATGAAATCTCGCTTTAACCCTAATTATGCTGCGCAGCAGGCCTACAATTTTCTGAAGTGTAACAAATACTATTAACCTTTGCATGCAATCTTGCTTATTAATTCCAAGTTTAACTCTGTATGTATAACTATAGAGCTGGAGTACTTGTCTTCTTGCCAGACTCCTAATAGAGTCATAAATTTTGAAGCATTCAGCGTGAAAGGTAGCGTCTTACCGCATCTAGCTTTACAATACTTTCTACTTATTCAACGGTTTGTGTTTTACTTTTTATTTATTTATTTACAGGCTGCGCAAATATAGTTCTGTTTGTCGTAGATTCGTTGTGATTCGTTACGGGACGATGCGAATGGTATTATTTTATCAAACTTTACTTTTCATAATAATTCCTGTGTTCAAATGTGTGGGACAGAAAAGTAAGCTGATACTTTCTTTCTAATCGTTTGTTGTAGTATTCTTTAAGATATGGACAGCAATTTACCATACTTTTCTAAATTTCTATTTGACAGATCAAGCAGCGGTACTGCTTATATCTGGCCGAGGACCTTTTGAAGAAGAGGTAGAGCAAATTGAGTAGAGTTAAAATTAACTGTTTTAACCCTTTCTATCTCCACTCAAGCTTGAGTTTCCCTCTTTTAACTCTTTCATGATTTTAGTTAATTTTAACTCTACTCTACTCTTTCTTGAAAAGGACCTTTTTTATAGCCTCAGTCGCCCCCAGGGCAAGCTGCGTTGTCTTTCAGCAACACAGACTGCCCCCCGCAGACCTGTAGCGACTAAGATGGCGGAAAACTACTAATGCCTGCTCGGAAGGCAGGGGTTTTTAAAAAAGGGCTGCAGGAAAGGAGTGGAGGGGAGTGGCCGAGCCTTAAATAGGAAAGTAGGAAAGTCCGCCTGCTAAAAAGAAAAAATTTGATAATTTAATTTAGAAATAAAATTAGACACAGCGGGACCTTTTTCACCCGCCATGCCTAACATTATTTCCAAACAAAATATTATGATACAACAAATACCTTTTCAAAGGTCTTACCACTCGCCTGGTAACCCCTGGCGAGTGAGGGGGGCAATCCGTCGGTTGGTGTTGTTATGGTTGTTGTTGCTGTTGTTGTACTGTTGTTGTTGTTGTTGTTGTTGTTGTTGCTGTTGTTGTTGGTGTTGTTGTTGTTGTTGTTGTTGTTGTTGTTGTTGTTGTTGTTGTTGTTGTTGCTGTGGGCCTGGAGGGGGAAGCTTCAAGGGGATGGCTGCGAAGATAATTCGAAAATATTCGAATTTATCATATGCTGCTAAACTTCGCAGCCATTCCCTCCAAGCGTTGGATCAGATCCCTAAGAATCGTATCTTGAAAAGGACCTATGTAAGATAACAATGTCTGCTAAAGTTCTGCGTACTGTAAATACGACAAAGTTTCATTCTAATCTATTGTATATTTTGTTTATATATTGTGTACACCAGTCCTGTGCTGTCATTCAAATACTTTTTACTAACAGTCCGACGGTGTTACGCGACCCTTTAAAGTAGAGTTTATGTAAAATGAATCTGCATTAACGAAACTGAATTTCGGATTGAACGAAATGATTTTCAATCCAGCTAGTTGAATGAGTTAAACCGATTAATTTTAATTCGATTAGCTTTGTTAATTGCTATTTCTTTAAAGACAAATTCTAACCTTTTTAATATGCCTGCGTGTTTTCATTAGTTTTAGTCCTTGCTGTTTTAGGGGAAGTTGCCCAAATATGGCCAAATCCGATTTTAGCACAGACAGATAGGAGAAAAAGTTTCCTAATATGGACACCTGGGTTCCTAATATGGACAAGAGGCGCCAAATATGGACACACGCTTTATCATAGCGGCAACATCAAAGCATTTTTGTAAAAACGCTAAAATATTGTATTTTCAGAAACAAAACAATATTTTAAATATTGTATTCAAACTCTGAGACTATATTATGCTTCATAAAACTATTTTTAGCTTTAAAATATGTACAATAACGGTTTACGATAAATTCAACTGAAATCATCACTTTATAAGCAAATTTTTTACGAATAATTACATCAAAGGTTCATTTATCAATTGGCCAAAACTCTTGCATTAAAACTTTCAAGCGAAAATCAGCCAGATCTTACAACTAAAAAACCCGTGTTTTCACATGTAAACTAGGTCAGATTTGGCATGGACCATATTGGGCAGTCGCGAAATTTCGGCTGGCCATATTAGGGTACATCATGGAAAATGGCACCTAAATCAGTTCTCCTGCACAAAAAAATTTACTGGGTCAACTTTAAGTTTTGACATTTTGCAGGAATAATCTACAAACAATTCTCTATAAAATGATATAAAAATTGTTTGTTAAACCTCAACTGGAATTGAGAATCCTTCTCTTGAAAAGTAACTTTCCGACCGCATAAAGTAACTGATTCGGAAAATTAAAAGTTTACTAAAATCAGAAAACAATTCTTGTTTAATTTAATACTGGACAGTTTTTGCTGAAAGTTGGCCTCTCCAATAGCAACATGTATATCTCGCTACTGCGAAAGTTTTATTTCAATTCACCTTGATAAGCAACCTACACAACTATCCAAAGTCAACGTTTTCCATATTCGGCACTTGGCCATATTTGGGCATGTGCATTATTCGGATTAAAAGTTGGCAGATGAAATTGATAGCATGTTTCTTTAACGCTGAATTAGGCCAATTAAACGACTACCGGCTTAGTGACGGATTAATTTTAATTTCAATTTTTAATGATTTTAAATTTATAAAATTTTTAATTTTTAATTTTAATTACGATTTTAAGAATTTTGTTTTTAATCCGCTTAATATTTATTTAAAGACAAAGAAACAGTAACTGAAACTTTATGCCGGACAATCTTTGCCAGTTAGATGCGACATATTTGCATGAAAATGCTGTCACCATAGGTTAACGCGGAGGGGGTTCTGGGGGGGAGGTCCAAACCCCCCCCAACCCGGACAAGGTATAAGCCCTATCGCCGTCGGGGACAAGGGGTAACGAAACAATGGCCAAGGGGTAACCAAAAATAGCCGAAAAAAATTAGTTTTTACAATAAAATTTCAAACAATTTCCGGCTTCGCTGAAATATTTTAGCTAAAATGTCTAATTTTTCGGGAAAATTTTGAATTTTTTCCAATAATTGAAGATTTTTTGCAAATTTTAATAAAATTAGCGTTAATTTTTTCGAAAAATTTTACAAATTTATTTTTGAGGTACAAGCCCCACTGAAAATTTTTGTTCGAGGTACAAGCCCCCTCAAAATTTTTTGGGGACAAGCCCCCCCCAAGACCCGACCCTATGTTAATGTATGGCTGTCACGAAAGACATAATTAAGCAATTTAATTTAACTTAAATATTTTTTAGCATTCGAAGAAAAATGTCTCGAACTTGATCCCTACACTAGGGAGGATTGTGGATACAATGGGATAACCGCACTGGAATGCGTTGACTCCGGCTGCTGCTACGATGACACCGTTTTTGAAGTCAAATGGTGCTTCTTCCCAGGTACGCCAAGTATTCGTCACGATTTAGCCAAACACTGGCACTCTTTGAACAGACTGTTGTTTTGCATTTATCTAATTTCATACCTGCAGATGCCAAGGGTTAACTCCAGGTTTACCGTCCGGTAACTAAACCGGCACTTACATGGCGAAAAACGAGAGCAGGTTCAAATAGCCCTAAATAGGATGCAACTCGCTGAATAAATAAAGTAAGGAGGCTCTCAACTAAACCCTAAAAGAATCAATAAAGCAGGCCATGTTTTATCAGAATCGACGTACTGAGTTACTGGAGCATAATAGCTGGCAAAATCAATTTAAAGAAAATTTACTTATTGTACTGCACGATAAGCCTTCGCTGCTTTCCTGTCGGAGTATGCAGCAAGGCTGATGACAGCCAGCAGAACTGACTACACTAATCAAGAATTTCACCCCATATATACTTTCTTCCAACAATGCCTAAATATGCAAGTATGTGTGTCACAGTTTGATAATAGCTTGCCCTATTTTTAAGAACATGTGGAGATATCTCTGAAAACGAGAGAAATCCGGTACTATCGATCCACCCTCTAAAGTAATTAACCAGAAAAATTGATCATACAGCCCGATGAAGCAAGACATTTGATTTGTTACATTAAAATTAATCAAAATTTTGAAAATTAAGCTTTTTTAGCTTTCCTTAATTATACAACGCAACTAGCATCTTCCACTGCTACTGCAACCTCAACCACTGATACTACTGCCACTACTACTACTGCTGCTACTTCTACTACTGCTACTACTACTACTACTACTACTACTACTACTACTACTACTACTACTACTACTGCTACTACTACTACTACTACTACTACTACTACCAGCACCACCACCACCACTAGTACCACTACTACTGCTACTACTACTACTACTGCTACTACTATTACTATTACTACTACTACCACCACCACCAGTACAACTACTACTGCTACTACTACTACTACTACTACTACTACTACTACTACTACTACTGCTGCTACTTCTACTACTGCTGCTGCTGCTACTACTACTACTACTACTACTACTACTACTACCATCGCTACTACCGCTGCTGCTACCACTAGTTCTACTACTACAACTACTGCTGCTGCCATTACACCTACTACTACTGCTACTACTATTATTACTACCACTACTACTACTTACACTATGACTACTTTTACTACTGCTGCTACTACTACTACCACTAGTACCGCCATTACTGCTGCTACCACCACCAGTACTATTACTGCTACCACTACAACTATTAGTACTGCTATGACTAGTATTATTACTACCACTACTACTTCTACTACTACTGCCGCAACCACTTGTACTATTACTGCTACCACTACAATTACTAGTACTGTTATGATTAGTATTATTACTACCACTACTACTTCTACTACAACTGCCGCAACCACAAGTACTATTACTGCTACCACTACAATTACTAGTACTGCTATTACTAGTATTATTACTACCACCACTACTTCTACTACTACTGCCGCAGCCACTATTACTATTACTGCTAACAATACACCTACTACTACTACTGCTATTACTACTTCTACTACTAAAACTACTACTATTTCGATTATTACTTCTACTACTACTGCAACTAGTACTACCACTACTACTACTCCTGCTACTACTACTGCCACTGGCACCGCTACTCCTGGTGCTGCCACCACTAGTACTGCAACTGCTACCACTACACCTGCTACGGCCACTACGTCTATCATTGTCACAACTACTACCACCACCACTGCTACTTCAACTACTACTACTACTACTACTGCTGCTGCTGCTACTACTACCATCCCTGCTGTTACTGCAGCTACTGATACTACAACTACTGTCACTAGCACAGCTACTCCTGGTGCTACTACCACTAGTACTACAGCTGATACCACTACACCTACTACTGCTACTATTACTACCACCACAACTAGTTATACCACCACCAGTCCTACTACTGCCGCTGCTGCTACCACTGAAACTACTATTGCTTCTGTAGCTACAGTCACAGAGATGACTACCAAGCCCATCACAACAGCAACAACAACTATGACTCTTCCTACTAGTTTTACTACCCGCAGCTCTATCACAGACGTCACTATCACTACTACTACAACCACCACCCTTACTACTACTGTTACTACTGCTACTCCTAGTACTATTGCTACAGCTACCACTAGCATTACTGCAACTACAACTACTACCAGTAGCACTACTACCGTCACCGCTACTACTGCCACTTCTACTACGACTACTGCAATAACTACTACTGCAACCCCCATCATTGATAGCGCCAGCACTCCTATTACAACAGTCACCACCGCTCTCACAGCCACTATTACTACTACTTCTGCTACTACTACTGCTGCTGCTACTGCTACCAGTAGTACTATTATTGCTACCACCACTACTGCTGCTGTTACTATGGCTGCTACTACTACCACTACAATTACTGCCACCACCCCTACTTCTACTACTGCTGCTAGTACTTATACTACTGTTACTACTACTACTACTACTACTACTACTACTACTACTACTACTACTACTACTACTACTACTACTACTACTACTACTACTACTACCACTAATACCTATCCCGACAGCTATTCTTCTTCTCCATCTTCTTCTACTTCTCCTACCACCATGACAACTACGGTCAACATCGTTATTACCTCCATTGCTTCAACAATAATAACAACCATTTCTGCTTCTCCTGTCCCTACTCCCACTATTTCCACGATCATCACTATAAGGACAAGTGCCACGTCTGCTGCTCCTACGTCAATAACTACGTCTACAACTAGTCCGACCACCATTGTTATTTCCAACAGTAGTAGTTTGACCAAGACTGTCACTACTACAACAATGCCTGCTACTATCACAGCTATTTCTATTATAGGAATGACAGCTACTACTATTACTACCATGAAGTATGCCACCACTACATCCACTGCTACAACTACTACTGTTGCTGCTTCTGCTCCTACTGCAATTACCTTTGACACCGCTAAATTCGCTTTTACCGCCATCGCCACTGTCAGCGTATCCTCCCCCAAAGCCACTAGTGCTACTACAGCTGTAGCTACTATAACAACTGATATTGCTACTATTGAACCCGTTACTGCTTCCACAAATATTTATGACAATACAATTGCTACCAGTAGTAATTCACGTTCGGTAATTGTTACAGACTATACTCTCACCAGATCAAAAAGTACTGCTGTTACTACAAAACCTACTACGACAATTGCAGCCGATTCTACAGCTGCTGCTCCCACTGCCGCTGTTAGCAGGGTCATCTCTAAACAAATCACCGCCGTCGACAAGAATGACAGTCGTACAACTTCTATTACCACATCCCATACAGAGGCATCTACTGTCTTTAATGGTACCAAACTTACTTATATTAACAATACTACTGTTTCATTTGTTTTAATAGTACTTCCAAATTTGGAAAGACTACGACTACGACGAAAACAAAACATAGGCTAAATCGAGTTACTGCAGGGGGGAACACTACGAGCACCATAAATACTACTATTCCTAATGTTATTGTTACTGCATCTAAAACAAGTGCTATTAGCAGTAGTTCTGTTTTCTTAGCTGCAGACACAAGCCTGACGGTTGCAACCATTGGTAATAGTGCTACTTCAAAACTAATTGTCAACACTCTGACTGCTCCAAGTCTGAAAACGGTTGATATGATGGGAATTTCTACAGAAGCAATCAACATATCACCAACAGGAATTCCAGCTGCACTTACAACACTCGTTCCAGTCATTTCAGCTACATCTGTTGCTGTAGATGCAGTCGCTTTAACAAATGCTATTTCTACGTCTACTATTACAAGAATTTTAATTGGTAATGGTGATTTTATCCAAGCCACTTCTACCGCCATCATCAGTGATGCTGTAACTTTTACTTCTACCACTACTGACAATCGTGCTGCGACAACTAAGGCTGCAACTTCGACTTCAACTCCCAGTAGCAGAACAACAAAGACTTCAATTCTTTCTGTCACTGATATTACAAAAAGGGCTTCCACAACGAGTGTGAACACGTATACGTTCGCAGTTGCTGATGCTACAATGTCCGTTGCTGGTGCTACAATGACCTATCATTCAAGATCGTCTTCAAACAAAATTGATATTCCTGGTATGTCTGTTTCTGCAAATTGAATCGTTAACATACAATGCCAATTACGTTGTTAGAACTGGGCGTCAGGGACAGGTTCCACAAATTTATCATAAACAATCCAAAAAACTTCAGCTTTAACGTCAACCCATTACAGGGTGAATTAGTAGTTACTCCAACTGTTTGAATTGACGACACAATCAGCTTAGAATACTGGAAGTCATTGCTGCCCAAGCACATCACATCTCACTTCAGAGAAACCACTACTGATTTAGGTAAGGTTTTTCCAGCTATAAAATGTACTGCATTAATAACCACAAATTGATGCATGTAGTGTACACAGGAGCGTTAGTCGCATACTGAGTGATGCACAATGCGCCATCTCCTTTAATTCTGGTCTGTCCAGCAACAACAAAGCAGACACGAAATGTTGCACAAATATTCCTATATTCACCAATTTTATGTTGTTTTAAATTTCATGACTAATCCACCTGTGGACGTGGAATAATCGTTACTCGAACAGAAACGGCTGGAGCTAGCAAACCTGCTTGCGGTACTATACTCAATTATTTTTTTTCATTAGGAAACTCTCCATATTATGCACAAGCTTCGCAAACATCAATCGATACCATGGACTCGTCAGCTTCAGTTCCACCTGTCACATTTCTGACTCAACCAACAAACGTCAATGCAAAATTTACATCTCCACCTGAATTTTCCCAGCCCCACTCGGAAAGCAGATTGAAAAACTCCTCAACATGCCAAAATGTAAGTCCAGTTTCTTGATTTTTGCTTTCGTGTTCAATGATAAATCCTTATGTCTCATGCATCTTAATTGCTTTTGACAACCTATTTGATGGACTGCAATGAGAGCAGGAATATATTTGGTAACTGACCACATTCACATGGCAATCTTTCGGTCAAAGAATTCAAAGCAGCCAGGGCACCAAACTTTTTAGGAAGATGTAGGGCTGTACTATAAAACAAACATGCATACACAACCTCCAGGTTTGCGGCTTTGCTTTCAGTTTCACCTATCAGCACTAAATGTTGAAAATGTCAAAAGAGCCTAAAAACAAAACGCCCCTTAATGTTTTTCAGATAGATGGACACACCCCAATATTTGCATCTGGACACCAAGCTGGATTTATTACGTTGGGAAATGACGGTGCCTCTCTTCAGACGTCCAATTATTCAAATCTGGACTACGTTACTTCTTTTGAGCATTTCTGGACAGATCCAGAGACTGCCAACATTTTGAGTGCCTATGTTCCTGAAGGAAAAGCATCGAAAAACTTACCATCTTTAGACTCTTCCTGCAAAAAGCTAACTTACGAGGTATGTTTCAACTTGACGCAACAAAGTCGTTAATAAATACAAATCAGAAGTGAGCAAGATTGGGAGACTTGCGCAGCTGGGTATCACCAAGAGTGTATAATTCATAAGAGTATGACAATCGCCATACGCTATGTATTATCAGCTCGCTACATCCTCTGTACGTTATCGGCTGACCCCCTCTCCGATAGATCAGCCCCTCTTGACCCTCCCCTATACATGTTGGGGGTCCAAACGGGGGATCGGAGTCTCTGTTAATATACTTACATGTTAAGCTTGACGGGAGTCCAATTTGTGTATGGAGTCTAAACTTGTATGATTTACACATCTGTGTCCAAAATATACAAGCACGAGCTCGATCCCTCGTTCGGACCCCGTGCATGTATATGGGCGGGGTGAGGGGGGTTGAATATATGGGGGTCAGTCTATAGCGTACAGAGAATTTTGAGAGCTGATAATACATAGACATAGAGTATGACGCCTGTCCTCCTCTTATGTATTATGCACTCTTGGTATCACTTAGAACCATCAAGCATATCATCCAACGCTACTAATTTAATCTACAGTCAAGTGGCAACACACATAAAGTCTGCCTGACTGTCGAAGGTTCATATGTGTATTATTTTCAGCGTTTTGTCTGCAGATGGGATAATTAAAATTTTGTTTGCATTCAGGGTCCTCCCGGAATACCAGGAAACGAGGCTCATAGAGTAGCTTCATTGGTATTGAGAGCAATAGGATGTATTGTTCTCATATCTGTATTGGCAGTGACAATAGTGGGTCTGTTGTTCACCAGGTAGGATATCAGTAAATTTTATTTTACAGTGCGTTAGAACAGCTAAAGCAAAGCAATTTTGTTTTCAGCATGTTTTATATTTAATGGTATGCGCACCACCGCAATTTTCCCACCAGAGTTAATAAATTCACCAGAAAAAATTTATTTGTCCGTTTTGTAAACTACACTTTTACTTGTATTTATCACCTTTTAGGAACTTGCGAATAGAAGCAATGTTTCACCTGGTGGAAGACAGCTCTCTTCTTTTAGCACATCTCACTATATTACTGCTGGCGGAAAATCAACATCACAAAGTACGGTTTTTATCTCTAGACATTGTAATACCGTGAATTGGAACAAAATGAAATTAGCTGCGCAAGCTTTGAAAATAGCGCACTTACAAGCAAGTACTTAAACTTTTTCACAAGTCATAAATTTTTCATAAGTACTTGAAAATTTTCGTCATGAAAATGAGGTAAACGCAGGCAAGTAGGCGGATCCACCAAGGATGAAAAGCATTAATCATAGAGAAATAATAATTTCTTTATAGTAAAAAATTTTCGAAAACTGAGGAAGCTTAGGAACGGTATTAAAATTCTTGTAAATTTTCTTGTGGAACTCTACTGGACGACTTGCATTGCAACTTGCAGGTAAGTGTTTCAGCAAATTATTTTATACGTGTTCTCTGAATATAGTACCAAAATTTGCAAATCAAGAACTGTAGTCCACTAATGTACTTATATGATATATGTTGCTTCCAGATAATTTGCAATGCTGTTGAAGCATTATTGCAGTACCTTCATACTGTGACCTTCTTGTGCCAGCTATTTGAAGGAGTGCACACATTTTTCGTTCTTACGTGTGTGATTTCAACAGACGGGATGTTCGGAAAATATACATTAGCCGCCATTAGCTTTAGTAAGCTTAAAATGTCTTATCTGTAAAAAAGAGTCGTAACAGCATGTTCCCACGAAGCTCGTTTTCGACGGGTACTTCCCTTTTCGAAAGATCAGGTACGTGTCACCTACAGTTGGATGGTGAGATGCTGTTTTCAGTTGTATCGTTAATTGGACTGGGCATATTTAGCACTGTTTTAGAACTTTTTTTACACTGCTGTCACTAATCATGTAAGTTCTCATACCCAGGGGACCCTTTCAAACAGTTCAATTCGTACAAATTTTAACGTCACCTCATTTTTAAATTATAGGACAATTTCCGGTTAATGCTTGCTGAATATGAAACAAGGAGGAGCCTGAACCGCTTAAGGGGGGGGGGTCGCGATTTTTCGACCATCTCCGATTTTTCTCATTTTCACATATTTTGTAGTCCTCATGGGTCCGCAAAACAAGACAAGTGCGTTTGTTGCAAAACTTTTCCTATCATTCACAATAGCCCTCCAAAGGTGACCCCGACATGTATTAAACATAGCAAAATGAAAAAGTTAGGAAAATTTTTCTGCTACCAAAAGTTTGAGCGCTGTGTAAGAGCAAATCGGCTACCACTCGCTGTAAACCTAATTTGGACTAGGTAAAGTGCTAATATCTATGCGAGGTTATTTTCTGTGCGGTCGCTAATTTTATATGAATTTTCAAAGTCCGGAGAAGTCGATTTTTGCTCAAAATCGCTCTACAAAATTGTGTAGGTCAGTGGACGTTTTGTCCAGTCCTGAACTAACCCTTTGGTGTAGTAACTTCGCGCTTAGATATTGTTAGAGCTTTATTTTGCATATAATTGATCCCTATCACGCCTTTTCAGTAGGTCGCAGTTTTGGTAGCAGATATTAAATTTTTCCTCCAAACTCGTCATTTTTCGGAAATTTCATGTTTGCTGCTTCATAAGTCAGTCAAATCTAAGGTATCTCAATAAAATTTGGCATGCTAATAGGATGGCATAAAACCTACGTATATATAAAGTTTCATGCCAGTAACTTGTGTTTTCCTCTGGTGACATACTACGATAGCATGGCGGACACCTATGGGTAAAAAATAGCAAATTTTCAAATATAGCCAAATTTTATATTAAATTAAAGCTCTTGATGTCCTGAACATTTTATCTTCTTGCACCAAGTCTATACAAAGCAGTATGAGAAAGCTAGAGCGAGTTAAAGTTTGAAGCAAATGACAGTCGGAATAAGCTTTACCAAATCGTCCAAACGGCGTGTCTCGCTCGTTGCTTGGCTTGCCACTGTAATTTATGCGGTAATAAACACCTAAAGGTAAAGGCTTTAAATTGATGAATTCGTCATGCCGCAGTCTCTTGTCGTCCCACGTGTACGCGACTTCGAAGCCCTCAGCGAGGCATACTAACGTTAAATTGCAGAGATTTGAACTGCAATATCTGTAGACTGGATTGACCCTGGACTCTAAAAATTTGTCTTGTTCTTGGGCACATATGGGGTATATTATACCCAAAAATGAGGGAAATCGGTGACTATAAAATTTGGTACCTGGCAACCCCCCCCCTTAAATTTCAAATTTCATTCAACTGATACAATTGAAACTAAAATTGAAACGAAACTGAAACGAAACTGAAACAAAACTTTCATTCAACATGAAAACAAATTTTGGATCTCGTTCCAATCTTTGGATCTTTCGATCCCAGTCCCAGAATTGTCAAAATTTGATCAAATAGGTTAAAAATATTTTTGAAAATGAGAATTAACATGAAAATGGGTTAAAATATGTTTACGTTCAAGCAGAAATACCGCAAATTTTTGATTTCGGTGAAATTAACTTTTTTCGATTCGCAAGGAGAGGTCAAGGGAAACCGTTTTATGTTTCTAAAAGTTGTATATATACATATGTATATTATATTGTATTATATATATAGCTGCTCTCAGCTTTAAGCCAAATCTTGAAAGTTACTTCAGATCCATCTGCGTTTCGAAAACCCCTATGCAAATTGGCGACATTTAATTTTAGGTTTCACGTCGTCCCATATTGGGATTAAAAAATTTCTAATCCCACCAAGTCGGAAAGTTTTGCGATATTTGAACTCAGGGTGATCGAAAACATACCCTAACCAAATGGCCTTTTAACAAGTTCCAGAGATATTTTCTAAAACGTTCTAAAAACTCTATCTGTTTTGTTAGTCTGCCGAAGACTTGACAACTAGGATCCTAATTAAAATATAAAATTCTGTGAGCCAACGACAAAAACAATTATATGAATTTAATGTTTAGGTGCGCCATTGCTTACAACATTGCCCACTATTCTTACGTTTCCTGACTTTCCAGCTGCTTACTCGTAAGTCAAAACTATATCCCCTTTTATAACTAGAAATATATGTTGTTCACTGTACACCGTACTCATTACTGCTATATAAATATATAAATATACATAAATATATGTTAAAATCAAAGTTGCCATACTACCAACTTAGGAATATTGATTTCAATGACTACATTACGGTCCTGACTTTAAGAAGCTGTAATTGTTGCAGTGCAATGCAATGGAAGCTTCCAAAAGTGTATCCGCCCACAGAACTGCATTAGTTGCTTTAGCTTATAACGGATTCAACGGATATAACATTTGTTTTGTGGCTTATGCATTGGAAAATCTTGCCTAAACTATAAGTCTTCCCAAATATGCAAAAAGCATACTCATGTCGTTTTTTGCAAACGTCAAAATGTTGATAAAAGAAACCAGGCAGCCGTCGTAACTTCGCATAAGCCACTCACCTCAAGCATCTCTGAATCGAATTGAAATAAAGCGTTTGTCTTTTCTTCAGATGTTATGTTAACTACAATAAGCATTATCACTGGTTTGGAACGTTTCCTATCACAGTTTTTGGATTGGTATCATTTGGTGCATGCGATGCTGCAATAACAGAAAATGTCCATGTGGGGTTTCAGGAATTACCACTACAGCCGCCGTGGAAACGTTTGTCTAACTAGTATGTGTGCTTGAACACTACGAATAGTTTTAACTGAAAATAATAACAATATCCTGTATGGATAACAAAATCCAGAAGTAAAAATTCAGATCTTTTCAGGGCATTTATCTGTATTGTTGCTGTTATTGTTACTAATGTTAACTCAACGTTTTCAAATTATTCACATTACAATTTTTGCAGTATTATGTGCAATGGGCTCTTGATCATTACACCGCTCAGCTATTTGGTATGGATCTTTGGATCGTATGCAGTGTATGCACAGGAACTATCTTTATTCTGCATTGTTTGCGGCCTAGAAATTGCTCTTGGGATAGTTATTTGGAGCTTTCACACAATGGAAATTCCTAAGGTATGCAGCTGTCACATTCGAATTGTCTACGTATGCAGTCAGCAGTAAAGACTTACGTTTCAATTGCATATACCGCTAAACATGTTTTAATCTTAAGCTTGATATTTGATGATATATGATATTCCCAAATAGCGCAATTTTTACAACCATCTACGTTAGGGGCAATGCCAGCTTAGGACATATGCATTTTTGATGAAAGGGAAATGCTGAAGCCGAATTATTGTCGCAGCAATAACCCGAGGTGCTCTATCAGAAGGTTAATTATGTCCACCGTAATAGAGTTTCTGTGGTAGCTTTACCTGATGGGTGACCACCCCTTGACAGTATCGGTAAATTGCGCATGAGGGATGTTAAAGGTGCTAGAGCTTATTTTTCAAGCTCTAGACGACCGGATTTTTCACTTACAGCGCAGTAAGAAACCTCTGAAACCTCTTCAGAGGTCTAAACAAGGTGCGTTTGTGCTCGCAGTGGTTTAAGCACTATTGAATACTACCGCTTCTTGAAATCTAATGAAGTACGCTTGAACGCTTGAACGAATGTTGTATAAAAGAAGGTAAATGGAAACAGAAAGTGTTTTGATTTACGACAATCAACAATTAAAATGTTTCATCCAATGTACGCAAACTAGGGCTTTTCTTAGTTTTCATAGCAATATTCGTTGCACTTTGATGCTTGTAAAATCGGTGTAAGCAATTTCGGCCTTTCCAGGCAGCAGTTTTTTGCTCCTCAACGGAATGTTTAAATGAAATTTAAATCTTACAAAAGCCGGTGATTTCCTAAGATACTAGCATACTGAACGGAGTTTTTCGTTTAGCGATTTGCGTTTATATATAGAAAAGAAGAATAAACAACTAGCATAGAAAGCAATAGCGAACAATCTTTTTATTATGTAATCATTTTAGGTACGAAGTTGGCTAAACTCCCTCATGACTGCTATCAAATCTGAACGAAGATTTCTAAAACCTTATGACGAACTTTTGTGAAACTATTGTATGTGGAATGCTGCAATATATCGGATTATTTTTATCTCCTCGTTTGTATGATAGGCAGACAAACTTTGTCGAGCTTGTTGAATCTGTAGTCACTGTAGTTAACCAATGTGTTCTGTGGTGTCGGACTAGTCTGTTGAGACGGTGCGCGTTTTTGGCGTTAACCTAATCAGGCTGTTGCATGCTTCCGTTTGTTAACCAATGGAAACAAGTAGCCATG
>JASAND010032035.1:0-61671 GCA_030248195.1 Trissonchulus latispiculum | reverse complement strand
ATGAGTACTACAAGTAGCAAAAAAGTTTTGGTCAAAATTTTCAACTTTGAAATTTTCGATTCCGGACAAGTTAGTTACGTCTGTTACTTTTTTCCGTGTAAGTCACGCTTGGGGAAGCCGTTTTAGTCTAACTCACAAACTGAACGATGTGGGCATTTTCAGCCGGTGAAGTTTGGTTTTTCTGAGAGTAGTATTTGTGTTAACGTACCTTTTGGACAATTTTCCGCTGCCTTTTTGATTTGGGTCCTGGACCGTTCAGGCGGCCGGCCCAAAGGAAGTCGGTCCAAATGGCCATTTTCGGAAAAATTTCTAAGTCCCAACTCCACAGAAAATAGTCAAAAATAGGCCTAAATATGCTGTTTTGGGCCATTTAGTGGGACGCATATAAAGGTTATCGGGGTCGCTGAACACGATGAGCATAGTCGCAGCGCGGTGCGGTGCTGCTATCGTGCTGCACTGTCATACAGCAACCATAGAACTCGGGTTGTAGACTTACTTGAAACGGTAAAACATATTAAATTGGGTGTATAGATAGCTCATGACATGGCAAATTAACGTAGCTACATTGACACTATAGTTTGCACCCGGTTGCGCTGCAGTAGAGTGCTGCTGAAGTACAGCACGGGCTATAACTAGCTACAGATAAGTTGTAATCGTCCGAAATTTAGCATATGAGTGCAGAAGAGCATTAGAAATAGTGACGTACAAGTTTCCTTCACTGGCAGTACAGTTTGCATCTGGTTGCGCTGCAGTAGAGTGCTGCATAAGTACAGCACGGCCTATAACTAGCTACAGATAAGTTATAATCGTCCGAAATTTTGCATATGAGGGAGGAAGAGCAGTGGAAATCGTGCCGTATAAGTTTCCTTCACTGGCAGTACAGTTTACATCTGGTTGCGCTGCAGTAGAGTGCTGCAGAAGTACAGCACGGCCTACAACTAGCTACAGATAAGTTGTAATCGTCCGAAATTTTGCATATGAGTGCGGAAGAGCATTAGAAATCGTGGCGTATAAGTTTCCTTCACTGACAGTAGTGTTTGCATCTGGTTGCGCTGCAGTAGAGTGCTGCTGAAGTACAGCACGGGCTATAACTAGCTACAGATTTTTGCACTCGTCCGAAACTTTGCATATGAGTGCGGAAGAGCATTAGAGATTGTGCCGTATAAGTTTCCTTCACTGACAGTAATGTTTGCATCTGGTTGCGCTGCAGTAGAGTGCTGCGGAAGTACAGCACGGCCTATTAGAACTTTTCAAGCTTCTTTGTTCTGTCCTTTCGGTTGACGATTAATAATTGGCGGAATTTGTAAAGTTTCTTTTCTGAAACTTTGACATTTTCACTATAGGTTTACTGGGAACCTTAAAAATGAAATAGGACAAGAATAAAAATGCTCCAATGGAGCATTAAAAATGCAATATGGGTGACTTTAGGTTTGGACAGAGGACTAGGTTTTAAAACGTTAATATGGGAGGGTCAGGTTGTAAATGACACAGAGGACTAGGTTAAAAGCGCACTAATATGGACCAGCTTCGCTGAACAACCCATATTCGCGATCACTCATGCGTCACTCCACATATGATGTATACTAATAATAATATCTGCATTCTTCAGCTTTCCTGGCTATCGCGAGGATTTTGAAATATTAATGCTTATTCCAAATAAACAATGCTGTTCTGGTTACAAGTTGTTCAAGGTCGTTTTTCTGTCACGCAGAATCTTTTATTTAGTCGGTGCGAAAAACAGTTGATATTACGTAAGTCTATTATTAAATTGTATAACAAGCACAACTACGTACTTTGCAGAGTCATGCTGACAAATTATAAAGTTTCTGACGAACTGCCGATAGCAACTGTCTCGGCAGTTTTCGCGAATATGGGTTGTTCAGCGAAGCTGGTCCATATTAGTGCGCTTTTAACCTAGTCCTCTGTGTCATTTACAACCTGACCCTCCCATATTAACGTTTTAAAACCTAGTCCTCTGTCCATTTACAACCTAAAGTCACCCATATTGCATTTTTAATGCTCCGTTGGAGCATTTTTATTCTTGTATATGTATACTATATTAGAATAATAATGAGTCAAAACAGACACCAGTCCACGGATCCACGGGGGATGCATAGATATCAATGAGAATAGGAAAATATCAAAACGTGGACACCCAGAAATCTAACCAACCTTAATCACGCGACCGGTTTCGGAACCGACGTGGTCCCTTCATCAGGCGACTCCTGGCTATCACTCGCTGCAAACGTTCCTGAGGGGATATTGGATTCCGTATTCGAATGGGAGGGCAGGCTAAAAGTTCGGGGGACAGGGGGGCACGTTGGACACTTCCGGGAGGAAGGGGGACCTGGGAAGGCTGGGGGGGGGGGGCTCCTGTGTTCAGTAGAATGGATGCTAACAATGTCAGACTCGGAAGGTGGGGACTTGTTGAAACGAAGGATATGTTCCCAATTTAAATTGAGAGGATAGTCCGTACAAAGTTGGCTAGTCCACCGTTTTGCTTTCTTCTTTCTGATGTTTTCATCTGTTGCACCGTCGATCACAGACACCAATAAATCAGTTAAATCGTGTCAATGATCTCTGAAATCACAAGAGAGCGGTTTGTTAGCATCCATTCTACGAATGTCATATCTGTGTCCATTAAATCGCAAGGACAGGGAGTTTCCTGTTTCCCCAACGTACTGGGAGCTGCATCCTTTTATTTCCGCCAGATATATAATTCCCGCACTCTTGCAGTCAAAATTGCCCTTGACTCTGTACTCTAGGCCAGTCACAGAGCTTCTGATACTGGAGCCATGTTTGATGTTAGGGCAGAGCAGTTTTTTTTTGCTCAAAAACGCGTGCAATTACACACTTTTTCTGGAAAATAGCAAAAAAATTTTGGCGACTGTGTAACGTTACACCAAAATTTTAGACAAATTTTACCAAATGGTCGGAGCTTTTTCCAATGCTCATTCATTTGTTTCCACATATTTACCGTTTCTGGGGGGCTTCGCTCCCCAGACCCCCCTTTTGCACCATGTCTTGCATTTTATTTTCGGTATTATTTACGTATATATTAGTTATATGCATATTACGTATATTTGCTATATTTGTTCGTTCTTGTATTAAAAACGCGTCCACACCAAAATTTTTCAGCTTATGAATCAAAATTTAACTGGTTCCTTGCCAAGTTTTGTGCTACATGAGGCCTTTCGAAAAGTTATGTTCCTTCGGTGCACTGATGTTTTCCTTCGTTCTATCAAGTCAAAACCAATAAATGCAAATCATCGACGTAACTGCTCAATTTTTTAATTTTGTCGATCTGATTTCGTGAAACTCCAAATATTGCTGTAAATAAGATATTAAAATTTTACTTATAATTTTTTAACGGAATAATTTTGTTAACTATAAAATTGTATACATGTGTTAAGCAAAACGCGCGTAAATTAGGAATTTTTAGGTAGTTACACACTTTTTTCTGAAAAATAGCAAAAAATTTTGGAGAGGTGTGTAACGTTACACATACGTAAGCCATCGGCGAAAAAAAACACTGGGGCAGAGGGCGCAATTTCGGCGGCCACACTTAAAGGTGCCATGTTGATCGGACCCGGGCCGCTCAGTTATTTCCATGGAGCAGGGAGGTGGTAATCTGGCCCTCACAAAGACATCCCTCAGCTTACGCGGAGGTCGCCAAAATAAGTTAATCTTGACATTGAGACCACTAAGAAAATGTTCATGACGCTTCAATATATCAGTAACACAGTTAAGGTCAGGATGATAGGACAAAATAAGGAAAAATGACTTCGTTTCGCCGTCGGGGTCAGGTTGGGTCTTGGGGGCTAGCAAATCGGGTCGGTTGAAGGACAGAGCTTTAGTGATACGTCTGTGTACCTTCCCTCAACAAGTCCCCACCTTCCGAGTCTGACATTGTTAGCATCCATTCTACTGAACACAGGAGCGCCCCCCAGCCTTCCCAGGTCCCCCTTCCTCCCGGAAGTGTCCAACGTGCCCCCCTGTCCCCCGAACTTTTAGCCTGCCCTCCCATTCGAATACGGAATCCAATAGCCCCTCAGGAACGTTTGCAGCGAGTGATAGCCAGGAGTCGCCTGATGAAGGGACCACGTCGGTTCCGAAACCGGTCGCGTGATTAAAGTTGGTTAGATTTCTGGGTGTCCACGTTTTGATATTTTCCTATTCTCATGTATACTATATTGCTACTTTTATCGTTTTACTCATACGTGGGCAATACACTTAGACTTTGCTTTTGTTTTATGGGCAATATATTCGTTATTTGAAATTTCTGTTATTTGTCCAAAAAGGGTGGTAGTTCCAGTAGCAGTTATATTTGATTTAGTAGTAGTCGTCGTAGTGGTGTAGTTTTCTTTGGTCAGTCTCTTCAGGTACCAATAGTAATGCCATAATGTAACATTTAAATAGGAATTAAGGCCTCCACCAAGAATATAGATTGACATTAACCTGAACAGATTGGCTGATATTCCATTAAATATTGTCAGAATAAATTTTCTTATGGTTGCCAAGGTCAGAATTATGAGACCCAGCATGTAAATACTTTGCATTACCAGCATAGGATGCAAAAGTCTCGGCTGGGGTGATGCTTTTGAAATCACTACAATCATTAAAATTATGGCCACAGTATGCAAAACACACCATCCAGCCCTGAAAACAAACAAGTGGTTTGACCTTTTTAACTGTAAATTATCGGTTTTATTGACTATAATATGATATCCATCTAACCAATGTGTTTGCCTAACCACGACCTGTAAGCTTGTGATTGTGTCTGTTACGCTTTTAGCCCAAAACAAAGTTTCACTTTCCAAATAAAACGTCAGTGACGCAAGAAGGAGTCAACCCCCTACAAGAATAAGAATGTTTAAACACCGCACGAATAAAAAATACAGTTGTGTACAGGGCAGTGATGGAACCGGGTCACTTAGGCTTGACCCGGTGACCCGATGACCCGATGACCCGGTGACCCGGTTTTCCAGAAAATTCCAAAATCTGCAAAAAATTTTTGATTTTGCCTAAGAACGCTAAATTTTTGGCTTCCGTGTTCCATCACCACCCCGAAAAGAATAACTATGACATATATACATACATTTGCTGTAGGTTTTTTAAAATGCATTTGATGGTAGCTGTAGCTTTTTCTAAATTAATGCGATTTTAATTGCAACACCAATTTATCCGATAATTTTGTAGTTCTAATATGTCACTAATATGTCTAATATCTAACATGTCTAACATTTGTCCATTAACACGCAGCATATACTTTAAAAATTTTGGTTTTCATTATGTATTGCGTTAAATTACATTAAATTAAATTGTTCACTTACTTCAACGTTTACCTTGGTTTCAAAAATAATCTGAAAAACATATTCTACTGAATACAGTTCTGCAATAATCATAAAACCTATAAACGCTAGACAATAATGTGCCAGTGACAGACAGATTCAAATAACATCAAGCTGCGAAAATGCTCAAGATTAAAATATGGAAAAAAGCCAATTAATATTGGACATTGAACAAAAATTTAAGCTAAAATTTTAGCTTGATAAGTCAAAAATTTCAAAAATTTGAGGTAAATTCACAGAACCGGGTCGAAGCTCTTGACCCGGTGACCCGGTCCAAAAAGTGACCCGAACTGACCCGGTAACCCGGTTCCATCTCTGGTACAGGGTATTTGGATCTTTTGCGCTTTCCCCCCAGCCCTAACTTTTTACAGGATTTTTTCACCAATAACTTTGAAATTTGGTGTGGGTGCATATACTGGAGGGTGGTGAATTCAAAAATTAAAAATTTTTAAATTTTTAAAAATTAAATTTTTGTTCGGTAAGGGGGGACCAAGTCGAACCAAAAATTTTTTTAAATTTTGCTGAAAACTTGCATACAGGGGTTTTCTGGGGCGCTGAGCACGAATCTAGAATCCGTTTTTCGATTCAGCTTTTCGTTAGCTCAGTATAAGCTAAAGTAACATGTAAGCGTAATTTTTTTCAAAAGATTTTTTGGTTCCCCTTGGTCCCTCCTCACCAAACAAAAATTTAAAATTTTTAAAAAAATTTTATAATTTTTAGATTTTTGAATTCACCAGCCCACAGTATGCACCCACACCAAATTTCAAAGTTATTGGTCAAAAAATCAAAAGTTAGGGCTGGGGGGAAAACGCAAAAGATCCGGGTATATTTTTTAGGGATTTTTTCCGGGGGGAGGGAAGAAAATTTCGGGGGGATGTTTTTGCAAAAATGAGCCAAAAAATGGTATTTTTGGCATATTTTGCATGGTGAAACACAAAAAGTTCTCAAAAATGCCAGGATTCAAGACAACAAGTAGGCCCCAAACGGGGCAGTATTCCTTGGTAGACCGGTTATTATTCAATAGCAATTGAATTCATTCATGGCTCAAAGCTGAGGTGTTGTTGCCGTTTCCTTTTGGATATTTTTGATTTCCGCTTGGGGGGAACCAACAGCAAATTAAATAGCAGAAACCCCGATTGGTAGAAGGGAGTGACGGAAGAGGTCCCCGTTTGTTGGGAGATTGTCAAATCAGGTTATGATTGCTGAATCAAGCTGACTGTTACCTCCCAAACGGGGACCCTTTTTGTGTATTAATTAAAACTACATACCACGTTCCCTGTCTAGACCAACACTACAGTTAACTTATACTGATACTTTTGCTCATTTACTGAATTTGCCAAACAAGCTGCATTGCCGACGTCGGAATGTTTTTAAGCTTGAAGAACCTGTGATAACATAATATTTAACTTTTAGTTTTATGAAAGCTATGTTTTTGTACATTCTTAGAAATGTTCCAGTTAGAAACTACAGGACTAAACACTTTGGTGCATACATTAACATAGGGTCGGATCCTAGGGATGGCCTGTCCCAAGAAAATTCTGAGGGGGCTTGTACCTTGAACCAAAATTTTCGATGGGGGCTTGTGCCATAAGCAATAAGTTAATATAGTGTGTGCAAGCACAGGAAAAACTACAAAAAGCCATGATTTATAACTCCAGTAAGCCGACTTTTTCAAGAAAAAGTCTTGGTTTTCAACAGCTAGGTTCTGATCGGTTTTACCGCAGCTCATCAGCTTTAATCTAAGAGACAGTTCACATTATGCCGGGATGAGTTTCATACTGACTGCACCGCCAGCTCCTTCGGAAACGTGGGGTTGCATCCGCCTTCATGGCCCGATAACTAACATGGAAGTTGTCTGCCCACATTGCTCCATTTGGAATGGGGACATCGGTCGAATGACTTCATCGTTGGGGCGCTCGACTTACTTATCCACTATTCTGTAGTCCCAACTCTTTATGTTTGGGATGCCCTGGGCGAATACCAGAATACCTCGAGCAGTTGTCTAAAACACTGCTTGAAATCCAGGCAGCTTAAACGCAACGTGTAGAGATGTGGGTGGGACCTTAGTTTAATTAGTATATATACAACTGACCTGAGATATCCGCCATCCAGATAGTTGGCTATACATTCAATTGTGCCAATCAATTCATGGAATAACCCATAGTCATAGATAATGATGTCGGCTTGTGTCCAAAAATTATATAGAGTAACTTGAGTTGAATTGAATCGACATAGTAATATACTGTGGTAATTGATAATGGAATAAATATGTTGAGCCAGAGCAAGGTCCGTAATTATTAGCTGTATTAATCCCAAACAGAGACAGACCCACCGATTTTGGCATCGACACAGTTTCAGAAACCGAGTTTCCTCTTCTTCAATGAAAATCAGCTTTGTCATTCATAAAGAAGATGCTAAGCAACAAAATCGTAATCAGAAACCTAGCATGTTGTTAGTACTTAGCTTTTTAGGTCTCAAAATAAAAAACAAACAAACTATATAACGTCATATAGACATTAGCAAATATCAGAGAACAGCAAATATAAATAACTTAATAGTGCCGCCAATTGATTTTCGGACTACGGATGACTAATATATACTTGAAAAAGATGCTTCTAATACAACCAGTAATGCATTATAATGGGGGTGGTTGTGCTGGCAAAAAATGTTGCTATTTCTAAGTAGCGTATGACGTAAGCCCCCATAACCTCTTAGGCGATTACCTAAAATATAAATGTTAGATCAACAAGTATATATAAGTGCTAAACAGATGAAACGAGAAAGATCAGTTCAACAGAGTGCAAAGTATTAATATTTTCTGTCTGCTGAATTGGTACCGCCGAATACATACTTCAAAAATTCACTAAAATTTTTAAAGACCTAAATTAAAATTCTTATTCCAACAGATCACAGTCCGGAAACATTGAACTAATATGATATAAGACTTGGGCGGACCGTTTTGCCTTTACTGAGATTTGATTTCTCTGCCACAATTAAATATGTAAAAATCAGCGAAAAAATCAGAAAGTCGAAGAAACATCGACTGGACCAATTTCAGATCTCTGGAAGCAAGGCTAAGAAATGTATGAATAAACCTTTGTTACTAGTGGTTATAAAAATTAAGTTTGGAATGAGATTTCTTTGGAATGAGATTTCACTGCACGAGTTCTTCCACCACGAACAAGGTAGCCAAAGTTACACCGAGATCGCACCACATGCACTAGAACCATACACATAGCATGTGCCGTGACGGCCGAGTGCTAAGGCGTTCGACTGAAGATATTACGGTCCTAGGTTCGAACCTCCGCTGCCACAAGGCTTTCACAAATCCCCTTAAAGAAGGGACTAAGCACATATCGTTTCGCCGTGGGCCCCAGCCAACCCAGCTGTCTATCCGTAACTGGTGGGTAAATGGGTACCACTACGATGGGAAGGTAACAGGAGTCTGTGTTCTGGTGTAAACGCCTGATGAAGGGCTGGCCTCCTTCCACAGATGTAGTTAACATTAGAGTTGTCGCTCCTGGCTCCGGGCTGTGAATCCGGAGATAACCACCGGTACCCTATAAACTTCTGTAGTTTGGAGTTCTCTCCAGGGGTCACTTTACCTTTCTACCATAGCATGTATTCCATGTAAAGTTCAGACATTTCCTTTTATGTAATCTTTTTTGAGCTATGTCTTCCCAGTAGTATATAGCAGTTTGTGGTGGCGCAGGGGCGGATCCAGCGGGAGGGGGCGGCCGCAAGGTTTTTTTAGGCCATAGCCTAGGCCATGGCCTAAATTTATGAGTCGGTGGCCTAAAGAATTTTGGCCGTTGCGGCAATTTGGCCTAAATTTTTTGACGAATACCCAGTTAAATTTCATTGATTTTTAAGTAAAAACAACAATTTTCTAAAAATTTTTTCGCGCCTCCGGCGCGACTTTTTACATTTCCCTTGTATTTCTGGGCTGCGCCAAGCGCCAGTTAGTTACATTGTCTATTTGCACTTATAAATACACATTCAAGTTATAATTTCATTTACTATTATAAAGATTTCATCGAAGAAATGCAATTTTAGTATGTACGTAGTTTAACTTTATTTCTATTAGCTTAATTTTTTCTTTCTTTGGCTCAGACTCGTATGCTCCCACCTGTTTTAATTTTCAATAAAAATTCATTTAAGGTAAAAACGTTGTTTTTCTAGTGTGTTGAACAGTGACAATGGCGATTTTGATGTTAAACAGCGATTTTTTAATATATATATAACGCGTGAATACATGATAACTGTAATTTCAACAATGCGTACAACAACGCACAACCTAAAAATTAACAAAATTTGGATGGCCTAAATTTTTTGGCTGATGGCCTTAAAGTTTGAGTCGTTGAGGCCATTTGGCCTAAAGTTGGGTGACCAAAAAACCCTGGGCGGCCGTCGACCCCATCGTTGCAATTCGAAGGTAGGTTTAAGTAAGGGGGGGATCACTTTTTCGCCGCTTTTTCAGCCATTTCCTATTTTGGTCATATTCCCAAATTCTAGTCCCCATGGGTGCTCAAAACAATTCAAGTGCGTTTTGCATGTACTATTGCTTCTATCGTTGTGCAAAGCCTTTCAAAGGTGACCTTGACATGTGTTAAACATAGGAAAATGAAAAACGTAAAAAAAAGTTGGTGGCAGAAAAATTTTCGCTGCATGAAAGATACAGCGCTACAACTTGGCACGCATGTTAAGGACATATTCTAGAGTGCAGCTATCTACTGAATTTACTGACGGATTTTTAAAGTCAGAATTTTGGAAACTCAGGCGTTTTTGGACCATGAAAAACAGGACCTATCGTACTCTTTCGCTTCTGATTAACAAAATCTACCGAAATGGCCATTAGATAGCTGCACTCTACTCATAAAAAGACATCTTTTGAAAGTTGTTGCAGGTTTCTACCGTCTCAAAGCTGCCTCAAACTCAAAGCTACCTTCTAAGCTGAAAAAACTTGCCACAAAAATAGTGATAAATGGCTACTTGGCAGATTAATATATCCATGTCCTTCACATAATGTGGCCAAAAGAAATGCGTCAATATTGAGCATGACCGCTGTGGCGGCATCTTTATAGATAAAAAATGTCAATTGATTTTTTCAAATATAGCTAAGTTGGGTATGAATCGAATGGAACGAGGAGCAACTTCTCGTATAACTATGGGTCTAAAGTGCTGTCTGTGCAAGTTAAAATGAGTTAAAGTTTTACTGGGCAGTCTTGCGAATTTAGGTCAGTACATCACTCAAGCGTGCATTGTAAACGCCTGCATAGGAGGGATGGGCGCTGAAAAAAGGACTGGAAAAAGGTTTTTCCGTTTTTTTCCGATGGGCTGGAAAAGATGGCAAATATTCCTAGTGTTATTTTAATGATTTCTACAGGGAATTAAATGTTTTCTGAACTTTTCCGGTGATTTCGCACTATTTGCAAACTTTTCCGTGGGTCATAGTAGTTGGGGTTATCCTAAATCTGACCAAATTGTATTTGAGTTTTCTCGAAACATCGGTAAAATGGAAAAATATTCAAGACATGTTCTGAACATTTATGAAATCAGAACATTAAACCACTGTTTAATCAGACGTTTTTTAATGTTAGTGTTTAATGAGTTTAATAAGACGACATTCATGAACTTGAGCTAATTCTGGGATTTAGGATTTTTTACCATGGAATGTGTATATGGTTGCGTAACTCAGGTAGAGTTCACAATTCCATGTCAAGCAGTGGAATGTTCATTTAAAAACTGTTAATACATCTTGTATTGTTTACTTTACGAGGTGTGTTACGTACGAAAACCACAGACTAGGTCTAGCAGAACCGTCAATGTATACATAAGTGACGTGCAGTTTACTCTATAGTATCACCTGCTGAAGATTCCTGTGATCAATACTGGAACCTTTGTAAAGGCTTGTGTAAGTGCACTACCCGGTGGGGCTATGAAATATTTTGAAAACCGCTTCTATGCATGTAGAAACATAAAATAACTCAAGTTTAGTACATTGGTGAACTTTGGGGTGATCGGGAAAAAACGGAAGAAAATGGAAAAAATGGATAAACCGGAAAAAGGTTTTTTCCGGCAATTTTTTTTCCGGAAAAAACCAACCCTGCTGCGTAGCTGTCAACCGCAACCATGTTCTCGATCGCGTTCGTTCTCGACCTGACTTTCCAGCATTGAAGCTGAATAACTCTGTCACAGTTTGATTTCGAAAACATTGTATTTTGTCTTGTTTTTAAGAACATATGGGGCATATTATCTGCGAAAATGAGCTAAATCCGTGACTAGATTTTTGCCCAAAGTGACCCCCCCTTAAGGGGGAGCTATTAGAATTGACTTGCCTCTACTTTGTCCGATTGGCCTACATTTCGGCGAAAATAAAGAGTATGGGTGTGGTCAAAAAATATCGGGTACTGAGATCTTAGCTGCCTTCTATCCATGTGCAGTCATCGCGTTTATGTGACCGACCCCTCCCCCCCCTTTCACAACTACCAACATAATTAATTAAAAATCTCTGCTGCCTGCAAGACCCTAGCTTCCAGGTTGTCTATCTGTAGCAGAGTACTAGACATCTGTATCTTATCTGCATCTAAGGGAATTACTCTTCGAAGTGGAAGTTTCGGCAAAAATTTAAATTTTTTGGCTAACGAAAGCAAAATGAACAGCAAAAGCATAAGCAAAAGCATATAAAATACTTTAACAAACGTTGCCTGATATAAGTCTAGAATTCAACGAAGTGATAAGTGGCTGGTTTAGATTTAGCATTTGTATCTTATCATTCAATCTGAATTGACTTAGAGCTAGCAAACATGACAGTCTCTTATTCAGTAGAGATAACATCCCCCGTACAACTAAAAGCTAATGACATATATCCATGCACTATTGCACTGTTCTCTAGTCAAACAACAAACTAGAACGTCCTACGCAGTTTTACTAGCTAGGCGGTACGGTTGAAAGAAAAGAAAATGAGACTTAGTATGCAACGTGGACGGTTCTCACTTTAGACTGTCTACAGGTGTTGCACAAGTAGATGTAGGCAGTATGAAAACGTGGACAGTTACCTACACAAGATGTGACAGTGTGAATTTGCCAACAGAAGTATGTATTTGGAGTAAGTTTTAACGTTTCTAGTTACCCACAGATTTTTCTTACATTCTGACTTCTTCCGATAAACTTTGTGGCACTGTCAAAAAAGTTAACCGAGCTGCAGTCGCTTTGTTTATATTGTAAACCTAACAAAGCCAGCTAAGTGCTCGAGTTAATACTGACTGACTCAAATGAGGATCAAATTTCTGTATTGAGTGTTTATAGTGCAAAAATTGTTATTATGTTGTGGGGTAGAGTGCTAATTGTCCTTAAAAGCGGGAACTTTAGTACCATAGAAATTCGACAAAGGTTCCGATTGTAACAGAGTTATGTTCTAGATTAAGTCTTGGCGACAGTTTAGTGATAGACTGGCGACATTTTTAACTCTGACGAACAATATCATTAATGTTACAATTCGTTTAAATCTGTTATTGTCTGAACTCACACAAAGGTCTTAGTATAACTGTCCGCGTTGCACACTTGTGCATAGTATTAATATTAAAGCGCCCATTAACTGCCCACGCTCAATACATAAGTGTGGACAGTTTAAAGTAGTTACTGTCCGCGTTGCATACTAAGTCCTTAAGGAAAAATTTTGTTCTAAAAAATGGAAGAATAAATTTTATAACAATGTTTCTAACGTGATTAACACATATATACCACCATACATGGGCAAGGTCAAATGGGTTAGCCTACACCAGATTTTTGTCGACAGAAGAATTCATTTAACTACAGGAGAAGTAAATTCAATTTGATGAACAAGAACAAGTATACATTAAAGATTCGCAAGGCAAAAATCTTTAAAGTTAATTACATCCATCTGCAAGCAGGGGCGCACCCGCAGGGGTTCTGAAACAAGGGGGTCGAGCCGGAAAAAATTTTTTGCTTTCGTCTGACACGTTTACGCTGGGGTGGGCTGGCGGCGGCAAAGTTTTCAACAAAGAGTTCATTTCATTTTGGGAGCAGCAAAAATGACGAGATTTAGGACTATTCGCTAGCCGACACGGGGGTCTGTGGGGCGGAGCCCCACAGAAATTTAGAAAATTTTTGAAATTTTGAGAAAAAGCTGTAATGCAAATATTTAAAAGATTTCAATAACAATTGAGAAAATCTTTGACATAATGGCAAAATTTGTATTGGAAAGCTTGAAAAGATTTGAATAAAAAGCTGTAAAAGTTAATACATAATAGCGCCGCAGGCGAGAACAATTTTTAAAGTCAGTTAGAAAGCGCCGCAGGCCCAAAAAATTTTTAAATTCATTTAGAAAGCGCCACAGGCCCAAAAATTTTTAAATTCAGTTAGAAAGCTTCACAGGCCCGAAAAATTTTAAAAATCGAGATAAAAAGCGCTGCAGGCGCGAAAATTTTCCATAAAATTGGGTCTGCGTGGGTGATTTGACAGCGCGTGTTCTGCGTGTGCGTGGGTATTTCGACGGCGCGCTCCCTGCGCCTTTTATCTGCGTGGGTATTTCGACGGTGCCTCTGCGTGGGTCCTTCATTTAGCCTTGCGTGGGTGCGTGGGTCCAGCCTACACCGGTGTAGGCGTGGTGTAGGCGTTTACCACACGTTAACGCAGCACGGAATTACACGTTAATTTACTAGCTTAAGGGCAGTTTCCGAATATAGTGTATACGTGGCGGCCAAACAACAACGCTCATCAAATTACGTACGATTTAACCAGTAGTAAGTTAGTTCACTAGAACACTTTATTAGATAGTGAAGTTAACCACAACATATATCTTTATCGAATTTTGAAAGAATCTTATCAAATTAGTCCAATGCGTATGGGTATTTGATTTCAATTTAACTTAGAGTGTTGACATTTGTTAGACAATTGGAGAAAATGAATAGACACTTGAATGAGCGAAGGGGGAATAGGATTCTAGTCTGATAATTTAAATCTGAAACCACCAAACAGTCTCTGCCAGCTTATTAGAGTAATTGCTGATTAAACATTTTCCAAAAGAAAAAAAATATATATATATATATGGATACGTAAGCCCGTTGTTACATATGTACATGTATATAAAGCATGATTGTGGCGTGTGCGTTCATTACCAAGAATTGCGTAATCGTGAATTGCTTTACCGAGAAAATGAGCAGCCGTTAATTTGAAATTTTGCTTTACCGAGAATTGCTTAACCGAGAAATGTATATACATTGTTCAAAACTGGCCTAAATGATGGATGGCTGAATATAATATTAATAGTACATATAACTTTAACAGCTTAGTAATTGTGCTTCTCTTTACTTATACCTACATTTTATCAATAAGATTTTAAACAAGTTTTACGATTTTACATCATTTTTCAAATTATATTTTAACTTGTCATAGGGGTCGCGGTAGCGACCCCTATAATATGAGTCAAAACGCCCCAATGACAGCCTTCAGAGGCGCTGCGCAGAGGCTGCGCAGATTCCTGCGCAGATACTGCACAAATTTTGTGCGCAAAAGAAAGTCGGTGTCGAGTTTAGTATAATTGGAAAATTTCATCACCCTAACACTTACCGTTAAAAAGTTGCACCCGCCGGCAGTTATGCCGGCGTCGGCAGTTATGCCGGCGATGTTTTTTTCCGGTGTCTCCGTTTTCTGGGCGTATTCTGGTGAGGGGAGGAGTTCCCCCAAACAATACTGGGTTTTCTCTAGCCCAAAAAAAGTGGGGGGGATCCCCCCCACTTGTGGGGGGGATCCCCCCCACTTGTGGGGGGAAGACCAAAAGTGGGGGGGGGAAATAAAATGGGCTAAAAATGCTAAAAATGCGGTTAAAATTGCGTGTTTTCTACGTATACTGCTACATCTAAGCTAAAAAGTGCTCAAAAATCAAGATTTAGTACCAAAATAGACGATTTTTAACCAAAAAATTCCGGCGAAGCCGGGAAATTTTTGAAAATTTTGACCAAAAATCCTAAAAATTTGGCATTTTCTGGGCACCTTATAGTGAGTGGGGGGGGGGAAGCCAAAAAAAGTGGGGGGGGGAACCCAAAAAGTGGGGCCCCCCCCACCTCCCCCCCTCTAAAGAAAACCCAGCAATATACGTAATGGCTTGAGTCAAAAATAACTAAATTCTGACCAAAAATGTAGAAAGCGAAATTGTGGAAATAGGTGAAATATATAAGGGAAATTGTTTAAAAATTCATTGCTGGCGCAATATATATAAGTGGTAGCCGCCAATACTTTATGTTGTTGGATACAGCTTAGATTGAACTTTATGATTATGCTATTTTTTTCTCACTTTTGCTAGAATCGCTATGCCGAAATTTTGGGTCAAAAAGTGGTATTTTTCGAAAAAATCTACTTTCAAATTTGGAAATACCACATATTTCAGATCAAAGTTGACGCCTAGGCGGTCCTGAAAATCTAATCAAAAATTTTTTCCACTGAGCGAATCAAGAGTAGTAGCCAGTCAAAGTCGAAAATGCGGCGAATAGGTCAAAGGATTTTGAAAATCGAAGAAATTAAATAACTCACGCAATTTCCAACCAAAAAAGTTGAAATTTGCTGTGTAGGACTTTCAGACAAGGGGAAAAATCTTCCTGAAAAAATCGCGGTAGTACCATGTACCAATATTTCTGGACATATAAAAACGGCGCCCTTTGAAATCGCACGGGAAATTTAAAAAAAGATCTCATCAGTCCGGTTCAGAAAGGTAGCTATCTTGAAGCGTTTTTGAGATATAAAGAAAACAATTTCGCTTTCTACATTTTTTGGTCAGACTTTACTTAAAGATATTGGTCGTTGAAGCCATCTGTCCGAAAGGTGGGCAATAAAAAATGCGGCTCCTGCCGGAAGCAATATGGGTGACTGCTCCTGCCGATCCGTAACTCAGAATTATCTAGTTGTGACATAAACTTCCCCGTTCGTTTTGCGGAAAAATATTAACAGGTCGCAAAATTAGTTAACTTTGTTTCAGGATGACATTGCGAACGAGTCTATTTGGAGTATATAATTTGCATGTATAAGCTTGTCTTCCTTTGCTCTTTAGGGTCATTTTATTTTTTGTGAATTTTATGCATTGTTAAGCGCGGTTTCTTTTCAGAAGTCTTTCGAAGCTGAAACTAGTGATATTCAGGAATTACTGGAGGATGAACAACGGCAAAAGGTACTTAATTTCAATGTAATGTATATTAATATGACTAAGATTAAGCAAAAATGTAAATAGAAAAGCTCACAGACCAAAGAAAGACAGTTTAAAGCATTTACGTATATATATAGTCACGTTAATCAGGCACATTAATATTAAACTAATATGGAGTTGTGGTAACTTGTGCACCCAGGATTTTGAAAAGGGGGGTCTAGCCGTAAAAAATTTTGCTTTCGCCAGACGTGCTTACGCCAGGGGGGGGGGGGTAGCGACCATTTTCAACAAAGAATTCCGTGTTGCTGCAGCACAAATGACGAGTTTTGTGAATAGTCCTGTCGTGGGGGAAAAACCAACCCGCAGGTGGTGGGGAAAAACCAGTCCCCGTCTAGGTTTTTTTTGGTCAAAAATAGCGTCGTTTGCAGAAATGAACAATAGTTTTGACGACGCCAAAATAAAAATGACGACAGAATGACCAAGCCAAAATGTGGAAGTAGCACTCAAATTTAACAAGAATGCAAAGTTTCTATTACGTTTTAACAGTGATTTTTCAAAAAATTCTCAAATTTTGGGGGCTGCCGCCCCCAAACCCCCGCTCTATATATGTTACGTCCCAAACCCGAAATCGCACAAAACTAGTTTTGTGAGGCTCAAACCTCACAAAACCCGTTCTGTGAGGCTTTGTCTCACAAAACTAGTTCTGTGAGGTTCATGCCTCACAAAACCCGTTCTGTGATGCCATTTCTCACAAAACTAGTTCTGTGAGGTCACTTTCCTCACAAAACCCGAAGTGATTGCAAACTCAATATTATATTGCTATTTTAAAAGTTTATAGATGTGCTGTTATAATTCTAGGACTTGGTTTTCAATGAAACTTTTCAACAACAAATTTCTAATAATTCAAATTCTTAAATCAATGTATTACTGGTTTCAAAATTGCAAATTGCAACTCTAGTTATTTAACTTATTGAAATATTAAGCTTTCGATACGTATATCAAGGAAAGCACCAATTGAATTTATACATAAATAACATATATAAATAAAATTTAATTTAAATTTTTATATAAATTTTGACTGAATGTCAAGTAAGTGTGCAAGTAAGCTCAAATTAATTAACTAAACTTAGTTGGGAAATGAACTTTTAGAACTTCGAATTTTGAAAATGGTGAACTAAAAGTGTTTACACATTTTTATACAGGTTACTGTACTGAATCGATCACTGTCTGGGTATCTATGTACTTAAAGTAAACTAGAAAACTAAAGGCAGGCGTTGTCGTCGGGTGTCGAAAGATACCCGGCCAGTGATCGATTTCGTAGAGTAACCAGTATAAAAATGTATAAACACTTTTAAGTTCACCATTTTTAAAATTCGAAGTTCTAAATGTTCATTTTTTAGTTTAGTTAATTAATTTAAACAAATATTATCTGAAGCATTTGACCTTACTTGCACACTTACTTGACACAGTCAAAATTTATATAAAGATTTAAATTAAATTTGGATCTCTTTAACTTTATCCCCCCCAACAAAAGTTGGTCAACTTCAAAGACTTATTGCAAGAGTTGGACAGAACTTTAGAGCATGATTTGTACATCGTTAGAATGCTCGAGAGTAGTAATAGGTCAGCACCACGTGTAGTTCCTGACGGTGGAGGATGTGGCGCGTGTGGCGCTGGAGGAGGAATTTTCAGATTTTTTTCAAAAAAAGAAACCATTTTCAAAATTCAAAGTTCTAAAAGTTCATTTCCCAACTAAGTTTAGTTAATTAATTTGACCTTACTTGCACTTGACCAAATTTGTATATATAATGGAAACCTTAAAAAGATTTGAATAAAATGCAGGCGCAAAGAATTAAAAACTTGAGCTAGACAGCGCCGCAGTCGCTAATTTTTAAAAAGTTGACAGAATGGTACTGCAGGCGACGAAAATTTAAAATAGAGCTAGAAAAGCGCCGCTGGCGCGAACAATTTTTATATTTTTAGTCTTGTGCACTGAAAATAGCCTTCACCCCCAAAATTCTCTTTTATTTTTGAAAATTGGACCTGCCTATATTTAGCGAATTTTTGTTTTGTAGTGCGCATTTTAATTTCGACTGTACAGAAGATCACAAAAATCGTTTGGCAAAGCTTGTTAAACGTGACGTATAGAACACTAATTTTTTTCAAATTCATCAAAATGATGAAGAATCTTAGCTTCACTTTACGTTACCCAAACATATTGAACGTTGTAAAACGTCCGAAGATCGACCCAGTCTATGTCAGATTTAGAAAACCAATGAGTTTCATGGTTTTCTATATCTGACGTAGACTGGATCGATCTTCGGTTGTTTTACAACGAACATACAATATTCACGTTTTAAATAACACAGTTTAATAATAATTTGTCTGCAAATACATTTCTAAAAATTCTATTTCTAAACGTATAAAAGGCTATAAATTATAAAATACGAAATTTAAATTAATTTGTATAAAATGTATGAATGGAAATGGTAGATAACAGTTAGTGTAATTTACCACACTGTGCTTGCATACGAGTTTTGAAAATACTTGTTGGGTTCTTCTAACGTCTTTATATTTTAAAGGCTAGTTCAAAAGTTCCAATCCGGTCCGGTTCCACGTCTAGCTTCAAGGTTCAAGTTCAAATGCTCGGCTCTGGCCCATGTAAAAATAGTCCGATATAGCACACATTGAAAGGTTTTTAAAGAAGACGGACCCCTGGAAAAATTTTGGGTGTGAGCGAAGCATTTCGACCTCGGAATTTTGTCCTCGAAATGATAGAAACAACGAAATCTTTGAACCTAGCGAGATAAATAAGATTTTGTATATGAAAATCTAGATAAGAGCATTGTATTGAGTATCTGCAACAAGAACAACTATAAATACGCGGTAATAAGTTAAAAATTCAAATTGGCTCCGAAGACGTGTTTTCTGCCCAATTAATTTTCGAAAGAGCCCCTGTCCGCTACTCATAAGCCAAAACTCTGCTACTACAACTTTTTCAAAACTTCGTGCTTATTGTAATATACCGTGTGCATACGTACATATGACACTTGTGTTGTGTTTATACTTATATACTGTTTAGACAAAGCTGGATGCTGAACTGAAAACAGTGTCAGATGAATTGCATAAACTAACCAGTCAAGTTGTGTCGTCGCCGGAAAAGCTGGAAAATCGTATTGACAGTCTAAGACAGCAGACTGTCGACGTTTCCAGGTTAGATAGAAATAGTCCAGACCAGACTGTTAAATCAAATTTTTCATTCAACCAACCTTTTTTGCCTAATTAACTTGTTTTTGATTCGTAGTGTAATTCACACCTTAGAGCATGCTCCATTCGCACATGGAAACTCGTCTGATCCCTTGTAGCTTTATAGAGGCAGCCTGGTTTGTCAATATTAACCTCCACCAATTCAAGGTAGAACACAGTCCTGTGATAGTAAGTGTACTAGAAAAGAGACCCGGGTAGAAAGTTTTTGAGTGTCTTAATGGGTTGTATGTGTAAGACTTCGCTTTGCAAACTTTTCTGTCCGGCTGGACCCGCTGAAGCCATTCAACCGCGCCCGGTATTCAACAAATTAATTAGAAATTTTAGAATTTTTTTGCAAAAATTCTCTGAATTATTTATGAAATTTTGATTGCAGTTTGCTTGATGACTCAATAAACGTCACAGAATTTACAGAGAAATTGTAATTTTAATTTATAAAACGATAAATGTCCTCAAAATTAAGTTTTGAGTAGGCTGATAGCCAGATATCAGATTACCGATTGGCGAAATATAGGCGAACATCCGGATATGCAAAGTATGCGGTACCACCTATCACTAATTTTAATAGTAGCTGCTTATATTTTTAACAACTCTTCTTGACAGTATTCCATGTAAGCAGGTTGGCACTTGCAAAACGCCTCTCCTCCTGGTTAAGGTTGTGATTCCTTTTGGAGACCTCAAATTTGAACTCTTATTACTCATTCATTCCTTGGAGTTAAGAAGCCGTTTTTATATCGAAATGGAGCATAACATTTTCTTTTTCTAATGAATACAACTAACCTAACTTTAGTTCTCGGAAATTATTTTACTGCATTTCCGAAGTAATTTAATTTTCTGTATTTTTGCAGACTAAAGTAAAGTTTTTCGTGAGGCGTCGACCACATTATTCGATTCCACTATCAAATAGCTGCGGACCCTTTTTTTAATTGTTATGAAACAGCTCTTCGTTATAAAGAAATTAACTAAAATGTATGCGCAACCTGCATTTTGCCTACTTTTCCCACATTTTTCAAGCAACCACTTTAGCTAGAAAGCAGCAATCAATGGGAGCAACTAAAAAAGAGTCCCTGGCCTGGGTATTTTTGTGTAAAACACGTCTAGTAAGTGGCAACCATCTTGCTTGCATAGTAAATGCTCCACAATCGCTGGAAAAAATTTGGTCATGTTTTTGCAACAAAAACTACATCTTTTATGATAGCAGCGTCAGCTGCCAGCGTACGGGATAGCATTTAAAAGATTACAACGCCACGAATAATCGGCCTCGACGAGATCTTCAAATTGACACCCTTTGTTTAATTTTACGGCTTGCGTAGCTCAAGAAATGGCGGATTATTTGATTTCTGCAAAAAATGACAAGTTTGCAATGCCAAAATAAGAACATCAGCTATATCTCACTATAGAGAAAAGCTGGAAAGGTGCTTCGAAAAGCAAAAATGTAGAGCTCAACAAGATCTTTCGAATGAATATAATTATAACTATGCAGCTACTGTCTAATTATCAAAAACCGGCAAAACCGCCCTGAACGGAGACGTCGCAGTTTTGAAGCCGGATTGCCCGGAGGGTGTTAGAATACTAAAAGAACTTATTTTGGAAAATTTCGTCAAATTTTATCTTGATTTGTGCCGTCAACAATAATATGTGCCCTCACCACCTTAGGGGGGGGGGGGCTACTAAAATCGACTTGCCCCGACTTTGTCAGATTGGCCTACTTTTTAGCGAGGATATAGAGCATGGGTGTGGTCAAAAAAATATCGGATACTGAGATCGTAGTTGCCTTCCAGCCATGTGCAACCGTCGCGTTTATGTGCCCGACCCCCCATTTTTCGCAACTACCAACATAATTAATTAAAAATTTCTACTGACTGCTAGGCCCAAGGTTCAAAGCTGTCATTCGCCAATATGATTTGGCACATATGTCCCTACCTGCAAAAAATACTAGATGTCTGTATCTTATCTGCATCTAAGGGAATTACTCTTCAAAGTTGAAGTTTCGGCAGAAATTTAAAAAATTTTAGCCAACGAAAGGAAAATTTTATTACTGGTGCGAGCTATAAGGCTGTAATTTGACATAGAAGGAGGCCCTATAGGAGTACTCATTTGTGCCAAATGGCAAGAAATTCTGCCGAGTGAAGAAATTTTTATGTCAACTTTAATCTTCAAAAATTGCCGAAACCGCCATTTTCAGTCTGTCGGATCTTGTGTAGAGGCTTTCTGCAGCCATAGAAGTCGCAAACCTTCACTAATCGAGCTGAAATCTTTTGTGGGGGTGTTTTCGACCTCGCTGAGTTCAAATATCTCAAAAAATTTAATTTGAAAAAATTTGATTTTTTCGATTTCTGGGCTACCATTCCCCAAAAAGGCGTTTTAGGAAATTTTTGAAGATTAAAGTTGACATAAAAATTTTTTCACGCGGCAGAATTTCTTGCCATTTGGCACAAATGAGTACTCCTATAAGGGCCTCCTTCTATGCCAAATTACAGCCTTGTAGCTCGCACCAGTAATAAAATTTTCCTTTCGTTAGCCAAATTTTTTTTAAATTTTTGCCGAAACTTCAACTTTGAAGAGTAATTCCCTTAGATGCAGATAAGATACAGACATCTAGTATTTTTCTGCAGGTAGGGACATATGTGCCAAATCATATTGGCGAATGACAGCTTTGAAGCTTGGGCCTAGCAGTCAGTAGAAATTTTTAATTAATTATGTTGGTAGTTACGAAAAATGGGGGGTCGGGCACATAAACGCGACGGCTGCACATGGCTGGAAGGCAACTAAGATCTCAGTACCCGATATTTTTTGACTACACCCATGCTCTATATCCTCGCCAAAAAGTAGGCCAATCTGACAAAGTCGGGGCAAACCTTTAGTAGCCCCCCCCCCTTAAGTAAACAAATAACGAACTTCATTAGAGTATCATGCCGCGAAACTGAAGTTAAGGACGCGATAGTTTGAATGTTTTGGCTGATGTGCTTGATGACGAGGCTGCTAACGACAAAGCCTGTTCAGGACGCAGTTAAAGAGCAGCGGAGACCGAATACATCATTGCCGGTTAGCGTCGTAAAAGGCTGAGATAGGCATCCGAGGTCTAATGATTCAGATTCAGTGCATCACTGGATTGCATCTATGTAATTAGATATGGCAAGGGACACCTGTGGTAACGCTCTGTTTGATTGTGTCAGAGTCCGTCGGATTTCCCACGGAGGTGGCATCTACGCCACCATCACAATCGTATTTATCATTGCACGGCTGTCATGCGATTATGGGGTGTTTGAATATTTTAATAGTTCACAAAAGGTTATAATTTATAATATTCATTTTTCTTTTTTCTTTCTTTTTTCCCCCCCCCCCCCCACCCCCCCCCCCCCCCCCCCCCCCCCCCCCCCCCCCCCCCGCCCCGCCCCGCCCCCCCCGCGCCCGCCCCCCCCCCCCCCCCCCCCCCCCCCCCCCCCCCCCCCCCCCCCCCCCCCCCCCCCGCCCCCCCCCCCCCCCCCCCCCCCCCCCCCCCCCCCCCCCCCCCCCCCCCCCCCCCCCCCCCCCCCCCCCCCCCCCCCGCCCCCCCCCCCCCCCCCCCCCCCCCCCCCCCCCCCCCCCCCCCCCCCCCCCCCCCCCCCCCCCCCCCCCCCCCCCCCCCCCCCCCCCCGCCCCCCCCCCCCCCCCCCCCCCGCCCCCCCCCGCCCCACCCCGCCCCCCCACCCCCCCCCGCCCTCCCCCCTTCCCCTCCGCTACTGAGCAAGTTGGCTGGCTTGCACTCCAAACAGACGGAGGTTTTTCCGGTGATTGAAGGAAGAATCGATGCCATGAATAAAGTTCTAACCACGGTTCTCACTGAAAAGGTATGTACCTAGTTTATCTAAGTATTGCTTACTATTTTCAGCATGTATGAAATGAAGAAAAGATTTGCCTGCACTTGTTACGGTTAAATATAATTTTTTTATCAAGAACATGAAGCAGCTTTCAGACTAGTGCTGTGGGTGCTATATCACTGTCCCAACGATAGAGATGTAAAAGGCTGTGCACGTCCGTTTGAAAGAAGTACGAGTGCAATACCGAAATAGTTGGAATGAGATTGAGTACTACAAGACGCAAAAACATTTTATTCACAATTTTATATTTAGAAAATTTCCAGCGATTTTGAAGTGACTCCATATTCTGGTCTAAATCTGAACGCTAAAGGTTGTTTGTATCGTTTTCACCGAACGCTAAATAGACTAGGAATCGGTAATTGTATTTTTTCAGCTATAGCCACATTTACTAGAAAACTTACTTTTCCTATTTTTCCACTAAACCAATTTTCCACCCCTCGTTTTGCAAAAGCAACAGCTTAGAAAATTTAACAGTGTGAAATACTGTTTCACTGAGAAAACCTTAGAAGCGAAGCTAGCGAAATGTTTTGATTTCTCCACTTTAGCTTCAATATTCATTACATACTTTGCACTAGATAGCTGCTTATACATGCTAACACTCTTAGTTATTATGTACTCTTGCTATTAGTAGTAACGTACACATAGTGTTCAGATTTCAAATCTTTTTAAAAATTTTCGTTACGGATTTTTCATAATTTCAAAATGTTTTCTCAACTTTTCATTCAAATCTTTTTAAAGGCTTCCATTAAGGGTTTAGATGTTGTTTCTAATTTTAGGAACAGCGATGGTCGTATTTAAAGCTTGTGAAAATGTCCATTCAATTGAACTGTTGGTTTTGTTGCAGTACAACCTGTTCTGATGGATGGCCTTTATTTCAGGATCGACGCGCTGTCGTGAGTCGCAGTCAGGAGCAGCTTCGAAATCAGCTGATTCAGTCTCAGCAGAGACACAAAGATGCCCAGCAAAAGTGTGACACGTGGTTTGACAAAACTCGCATGATTGAGGAGAGGTTAATGAGAAAACAGAAACAGTCTGATCGACATATACAGAATTTACAATCAGCTTTGGCCAATTATATGAGGTAGGAGTGTTGGATTTGTTTTTTGTCATGAGTTTGCGCAGGATCATAGAGGAGGCTCGGGGAGCACCGCATAATGTGAGGTAAAACTGTCAAATGCAACTTTTGAAAACGTTAATTAAGCAAGCCTTAACGGTAAAGAGTTGAGAGCTAAAATTTGCACTTTTAAAATCTCCAGGCTAAGAGTTTTCGAATGATGCATTCAGTAGCGTAGCCAGAAAAAAAATTTCGGGGGACACATCCAAAAATTCTTAACATTTACTCAAGTTTTTCAAAATCGTTATTCGCCTGTTTCAGGCTTTTTTCGGATTTTTCAAGCTTTTAATGTATACATAAAGCAGCTACACGCGGGGTCTGGGGGCTCCTCTCTTGATTTTACAACCTCACCATCAACCATTACATTTTTCGTGCTCCAAAAGGAGGAGCATTTTTGTTTCTTGTAATAATTATTATTATATTAATTCAAAATTAATTGATTAATCAATATTATTAATTAATATTAATTTATAATTAATCAATATTAACACTCTTTATATTAACAAAGGTACGTAACACTTAGAGTATGACAAGCGCCATACGCTATGTATTATGAGCTCTCTACATTCGATGCGCGCTATCGGCTAACTCCCCCCCAATACATCAGACCCCTCACCCCTCACCCCTCCCCTATGCATGTACGGGGTCCGAACGGGGGATCGGGCTTGTGCTTGTATATTTTGTACACAGATGTGTAAACCATACAAGCTTAGACCCCTACACAAATTGGGCACCCGTCAAGCTTAACATGCAAGTATGCGGCAGGGTTGGGAGTCTCGGTCTCCCCCAAAGACGAGACTTGACCAGTCTCGGTCTCGGTCTCAGTCTTGCTCACCCAAAAGTCTCGGTCTCGGACCGAGACCGAAAATGTTTTGAAAACATCAAATTTCACCCAAAATTTTGGATTAATGCAACGAAAATTAACTGACCATGTGCGGAAACCGTATGTTTATGTGTTAAATTCCCTATTACTCTCCCCTAAGCCTCAAAAACTGGAGGAAATTAAGTTTAAGCTTAAAATGCTAGTCTCGGTCTCGGTCTCTCCCAAAATCCGAGACTTGGCCAGTCTCGGTCTCGGTCTCGGTCTCGGTACCTTAGTCTCGGTCTCGGTGAAGTCTCGGTCTCGCACAACCTTGGTATACGATATTACAATCTTAGACCCCGACCCCCCGTTTGTACCCCTTACACGTACAGGGTTCACGGTCAAGGGGGATTGATTTATGGGAGGGGTAAGCCGATAGCGTGCAGAGGATGTAGCGAGCTGATAATACATAGCATATGACGCTTGTCATACTCTTATGTATTATGTACAATTGATATTAATAATAAATAATCGATCAAAAATGTCTGTACCGCTGTGAAAACAACTAAAAGCCATTGATTTTTAGCTTGCTTTGCCCAATGTTTACCTTTGTGTTACGTGTAGTCTGTAAATTAAGTGTTAGCAAACTCAACTTTTGCACAGATATGGTCCCTATGAACAGGGTATTTTTACAGGGGGGAGGCCCGAAATTGACCTTCCCCCCCCCCGAAAATGCCTTCCCCTCCCCGAAATCGCCCCCCCCCGGGGGATTTTGGTCTGCCCCCCTAATGAGGTCTACATTTTTTCCAAAAATGGTCAAATTTTCAAAAATTTTCCTGCTTAGCCGGAGATTTTTTCGTAAAAATAGCTATTTTTAGCTTAAATCCTGGCATTTTTGAGAACTTTTTGTGTTTCACCATGCAAAATACGCCAAAAAATACCATTTTTCGGCTCATTTTTGCAAAAAAATCTTCCCCCCCCCCGAAAATTTCTTTCCCCTTCCCGGGCCCGGGGGGGGCCCTGGAAAGCCCCCCCCCCCCGGAAAAAATCCCTAAAAATGCCCTGCCTATGAAGAACCTGGAATGTGAGAATCTTCATTCTTAGCTTTTTTCCTTTTTAGGGAACTGGAATCCTTACGTACTGCTAGAAGCCAGAATGAGCTCGTAGCTGAAGAACTGGATCTGGAATGTCTTCAGTTGAGCGAATATTTGAGACAGAATGAGCTCGACCATAAACACGATGTTGAGCAGTTTGAGCAAAAAATGACGGAACAGATTGTAACGGTATTGTAACGAGAAACTAGAAAAGTTTTACAGATACGCCACTTGCCCGCACCCAGGATGTTGAAAGTACAGCCCAAGGTCAAACACAACGGGGGTCGAGGGCCTAGAAATTGAAGGATTTTTACATTTTTACCCCAAAATAGCATATTGGATGTTTATTTCTTTCAAAAAGTATATAAAGTTTCGCTCCGAAGACGCGAACATGTTTTAGCAATAGCTGGATTTGCGATAAAAATAGCAACAATTTTTCCTATTGTCACCTCAAAAGGGGATTTCTAGACCTCTGAGACACCTCCCCTCCCTTGGTGCGGTCTATTTGCAGGCTTTTTGGCAAATTTATTGTTGCACTCAGCGAAGCTTAGTAGTGTCATGTCATTATTTAATTTAAGCATTTCAGCTACAATATCTCAACTCGTTGTCGCGGAACTCTGAAAAGGTGTCCTAATATTGGAGACATAGCTGGGTATATTATATACCTGAAAATGTGCGAAATGGGCGACACGGCTATAAATTTTAGTGCCCGCCACCCCCTCCTCTCCCCCCCCCCTAAGAGACATACTTTAATTTTAAAAACTCGATAAAATATCCCACTCAAACAACAACATAATATGTGAAAATGAGCGAAATCGGAGATGGTCGAAAAATCGGCCAAAACCTACCCCCATTGAAGCATTTTAGTTCGGAGAAAAGCCTGTACGATAACTTCTGGCGGTAATTGTTATTGATCAAGCGCATAGGGTCACTGTTCCGCGGGCCGCGAACCGGGTGTTCAATAGTTGCAAATGTGATTCTTTTGACGTGATTAAATACCCCTACATGTGATACTTTTGATGTGATTAAAGGCAGCTACGCCGCTAATTGCGTTTGACAAAATGCTGTACTTAAATGTTTTTGCGAGTTTATTATTGGGGAGCGTAAGAGGTTGCACATTGTGTTGTTGGTGAGGTATTTTTTCTTTCAGCTGAAGTCCAGAATTCTAACCTCATCAGATTTGGAAGAAAAGTTTCTGTCAGAGAAGAAAACTTAAAGAATTTTGATAAACTAGACATTACCTACGTTACTTTTGTTTAAGTAAAGCAAGGGTTTCATCCAACAGTGTTTATGACACAGTTATCTGGTCCGCAGTAGTTTTGGAACGGCCGCGCAGCTGGCGGAGACGGCTGCCGGACGGTATCATGCTGAAATTTTCCCCATAGAAATTCCCCCCCTGAAAAATTTCACCGGTGAAATCTTTCCCCCCGGTAAAATATCACGAGTGAAATTTTTTCCGGTGGGAAAGATTTCACCGTTAAGCTGTAATTAAATTTTTAACAGCAATTTGCAACCTTCCAGCTAAGTTCTTTTTTAGAATATTGCTTTATCAATTGGATCAAATTTTTGATTGTTGCCCATATAAAACTATTAACAAACAACATTATTTTTATGAGGTTATTTTATATTCGAGACCCCAGTCATAGTTGGACGCGGGCAGAAATTTGCGGCCCACACCCGCCCTGCAGCCCGCACTCAAATTTTCGGCCCGCACAGGTCCGCACAATAAATGCTATTATTTTATGTTATGAATACTATTTATTTAATGTGTATAAAAAGTTGCATTTTTAGTTAAATGTTTTAGTTGCCACAATTGAATATTTTGCTATCAAAAGATTCTCCGTACTTTTACAGAAATGCTTCGCAATTTAAGTATACTTTATAGCACACCGTGGAACGAGGGCGGAGCGAAGCGGAGCCCGAGTACCATAAAAGAATTCGAGTGCTAAGCTTTACGAAACACTCGGGTTTCAGAAACCCTTGCAGTTTTGCTTGGCGTGTCCGTAAATTAGATGGTGCGCGAGAAATTATGCAACAACTTAGTTGTAAAATAGCTTAGTTCAAATTTAAAATATCGGAAATTTGAATTAGTCTGAACGTGCACGCGTTGTCAGTCGCAGCAGTGAGCAGCTACAAATTTTGGTTGTGAGGCCCGCTACAGCGTCACGGTACAGCGTGCTTCACAAGTACAGGTGTGAAGCACGGTATAGCGTGCTTCACAAATGCAGTTGTGAAATAGCTTACTTCAAATTTGCTGTGCTGTAACCCCCGTGCCTCCATCCAAGTTGTGAAGCACGATGTGCACTGTGCTTCACAACTGCATTTGTGAAGCACGCTGAAGCAGATGCACTCTGTGGAGTTGGGATGTAAGAAATGAAATTGTCACTTCAGCACCAGAGACCCGAAAAATTCTGGCCTCGACTGGGATTCGAACCCACGACTTTCGGTTTATCCGTCCGCTGCTCTCCCAACTGAGCTATCGAGGCTTCAGACATACAAAGATAGAAGGAGTTTGTATCCAAACTGAAGTAATAAATGAATAATGTGGTTTACGTACAACGCGGACAAACACATGACCCAGGGCGAGGAACACTCTGGTGTTCTGCCTGCCAAGTCTAATTCAAATTTCCCGTATTTTAAATTTGAACTAAGCTATTTCACAACTAAGTTGTTGCACAATTTCTCGCGCACCATCTAATTTACGGACACGCCAAGCAAACTGCAAGGGGTTGTGAAACCCGAGTGTTTCGGAAAGCTTAGCACTCGATTTTTTGTGGTACTCGGGCTCCGCTTCGCTCCGCCCTCGTACCACAAAAAACTTCTCGTGCAAGCTTTAACGAAACACTCGGGTTTGTAATGCACTCGCTTCGCTCGTGCATCACAACCCCTCGCAGTTTCGCTTAGCGTGCCTGTAAATCAGCTAGTGCACTCTATGTTGTGCAACAACCTATACTTGTGAAGCACAGTGCACTTCGTGCTTCACAACTCGGATGGAGGCACAGGGGTTACAGCACACCAAATTTGAACTAAACTATTTCACAAGTCATTTAATTATTTGTCTAAATCTGCACCCTGCTACTAGAAGCTTTGCTGTCGGCTAAGAAACTAACTTGTCGGGTTCAACGAAGCACAGTCACTTCGTGCTTCACAACTCGGATGGAGGCACAGGGGTTACAGCACACCAAATTTGAACTAAACTATTTCACAAGTCATTTAATTATTTGTCTAAATCTGCACCCTGCTACTAGAAGCTTTGCTGTCGGCTAAGAAACTAACTTGTCGGGGAAAAAGTTCACATGCTTGAACGAACACTTCAATAGAGCATTTTGCACTTATTTCTTACGATAAGCTGAGGAATTTGGAAATTGAGGTGCCTTCTGATTGGAGGGCCTCTTCCAGGCAGCAGGGAGGCAACCTGGTGCCTCCCTAAATATTCAAATAATTAGTTTCGAACCTAATTAATTGTTTTAATAGTATATTTAACAATACACAAAATTTGCACATTTTTAAGTCGTGGTTAGGGATGCACTGGGGCCTGGCTCTGACCCCGACCCCGGCATCGGTTCATGTCTAGTTGTAGTCATTGTAAAATGTACAATTAGTAGTTAATTCGGGTCTTGTCTCTATTAACCCCCACCACACAAAATTCTTAAAACTTAAAAACTCTTTATGGGTTTCTATATCTCCTGAGATATGCTACTTTAAAAGGCTGTGCTACGCTCCGCCTGTTGTCACAACCAATCACCTTTCAGCAAACAACAAACAAGACTATGATTGGTTGAAATATGGCAGTCTGCTACGAAATGCACCAATCTTGATAAAATAGAGAGGGATTATCGACGAGCATTCCGCAAGGTGGAAAACTGATAATTTGCAGTATGATAATGACAGCAAGAGAGAGGGATAAGCGGGTTAGAAAAATTCATGTGGGTACACCACTCATTGTTGTTTCTGCATATGCATGAAAAAATTCTGCCACTCGTACACTTTTCCCTTGTGTCATTTTTCTTGTCATATCTCCCAAGATATGATGACCACTCACGGATATTGGTTACACCAAGAGTACATAATAACTAAGAGTGTGACAAGCGCAGCACTCTTAGCTATCAAGCGCAGGACATCATCTGCGCAATAACGGCCTACCCCCCCCCCCACAACTGAGTACCTGGTGACCCCCCCCCCCACAAAACAGACCCTAGTCAGCCACCCCTCCCACAAAACAGACCCTAGTGGATTTGACCCCCCCCACAAATCAGACCCTAGTGAAATGACCCCCCCCCCACAAAATGGACCCTAGTGAAATGACCCCCCACAAATCAGACCCTAGTGAAATCCACCAGGGTCTGTTTTGTGGGGGGGGGGGTGGCTGACTAGGGTCTGTTTTGTGGGGGAGTCACCAGGTACTCAGTTGTGGGGGGGGGGGTAGGCCGTTATCGTGCAGATGATGTTCTGCGCTTGATAGCTAAGAGTGCTGCGCTTGTCACACTCTTAGTTATTATGTACTCTTGGTTACACTCAGAACAAATTTCTAAATAAAATTTTAATTAAGTCATTACTTCTTGTTTGAAATGGTTGTTGCAACTCGCATAGAAGCAAAGCAATCATTCGCAACCTTAATTTGTGTTTAAATTCAGCTTTTCAGTTTTCAACCAGTCATTCTGTATGTAAATTTGGAGCCATAAGAGTCAATTTCGGAGGAACTACCTAATTTTGAATTACCCGGTTTGATGACGGAGCTACAGCAACTGAGCAGCTGGCTAAATCTAACCTGTGGCCGACTACCAGAACCATCTCACTTCGGTCGACTGTTAGCCAGCAAGGCCAGCAATGTATGACCGGATCCGAGCGGTGGCTGATTGTCGCTTGTTAAAACACCTTGAACGATATATGCTAATTTAGATTGCCTCGAAATATGGCCCCTATCGTTCGTGTTTTGTTGTATAATTTTAGAAATCGATTCAAGCACTTCTATCGTAACAAATTTTCTGAGAAGAATGAATTCACTATAATAAATTTTTATGAGAAACTAATTTTACTACACAAATATAACGCGCAGATGTAAATGAAAGTTAATTTAAATCAGTGTTCATGAAAGGAATTTTAACAGCGGATGAGATCTCCTTTTATTTTATTTTGATTGATGAAATTTGCACCAAAAGCTTTGAGAATTCGTTGATTTTTACTTCACCGTCGGTAAGTCGTCACATTTTAACGATTATTACAGTGCGTGGTAACATATAAAGTATAGAGCAGTTACCACGCTAACGACACAAACACATAAAAATCACTAATTTAACTGTAATTTAACTGGCAATAGCCATCTGAGATCTGACCCACTATTCTGGTCTCCCAGGACGGTTGGCCACCGGCTGGCCGCCCAAAGGCTCGTCAGATGTCAGCTGAAGTGATTAGCTCAATATAAAAGGTGTTTAATTATGTGTTTGATGCCTGGAAAAGAGCTCGTCAATTTCAAAAAATTTCAACCAATCTCAGATTTTGATCATTTTCACATATTTTGTTGTCCGATTGGTATATTTTAACAACCTTATTAGCTTATTTTCGTGAAGTTTATTGGTTTTCATCAGTATTTTCTCACTTAAGGCACATTCCAATTCATTGTTTTCGTCCAGAATATTCCCGTTGCAAATTGCAACATTCCGGTATTCTTTTGCATAATACTAATTTTAAGTAAAATTTGTGTTATCTTAAGGTCGGCATATCTCAGGAGATATGGATTGTAACTTTACTTGTGCAGTGCCAAACTAAAATTAAGCAACAAATTTATTAATGGAGGCCCAGAACTAGCACATTTATGAGAAAAATTATTTTTTCCTCGGCGAAACTAAAATGTGACCTTTAAAGGGTTAATTGAGCGAAAATTTCGGATGGGCATGTTTTCCATGCTGAGTTCAAATATATCGCAAAAGTTTCCGATTTCGCAAAATTCGATTTTTGCGATTCGCAAGGGGGGACCTGCGATTCGCAAGGGGGGGGGGGGCAAAGGAGCTAAAAATATTGTATAAAGCTTTTAAAATTTAAGCTTAAAAAGTCATACTGTCACTACAAAAATCGGCCCGCGCGGGCCGCTGAGAGTAGTAAATTTCGGCCCGCCCCGCGGGTACCCGCGGCCCGCGTCCAACTCTGCCCCGGCTCATAACATAATAAAATCCTCAAAACCAAGAATAATATATATTTGCCCTTAATTCTTCCGCTTTAGAGCCGCAACATAATTTATAATAGGTATTCATTATTATTTTTTTATTCATAAGAAAGATAATCCCGACCTTAGTAGCAAATATAAGAAAATGGGCACTGCTATCCAATTGTATATTTTTTGTCGGGTGTTCTTTGTCATTTCGAATGAAAGCAACTTACTCCGAACAATGATTTTACAGCATAATTGCAGAAAATATTCACTTGAATACTTTGGTTGAATTTTCAACTTAGTGACATTTTTCGAAAAATTAGCGCTAATTTTATTTTGGCAATTTTTGAAGATTTAAGTTGACATAAAAATGTTTCAGTCAGCAGAATTTCCTACTATTTGCCACAAATGAGTACATCTAGAGGGCTTCTGTACAATGCCAAAGTACAGCCTTATAGCTTGCACCAGAATTAAAATTTTCTTTGATTTACAATTAGGTGATTGGATCCGCTACGATGAAGAACGGTGGTGCAGTTAAAGCTAAGTTTGAAAGACATTGAACCATTTATAATCATAACAATGAAATAGCACGCGTTTAGTCCTGGTATATAAATAACTACACACAGGTAAAGCTTTTAAGGTGGAACATATGAATTTGGTTTGCTGTTTTGTTCTGTATCTCATTGAAGTAAACGCACAGATTGTACTCGATTTGGACAATGCATATATACATGTGTGTCATGCATCCTCTTCATAGGCTCTGGTTTAGCTGGAAATTCCAATCCGAGAGTCACGAATGACGCAAAGCGCCCTAAAAGACAATTTGCACGATGGGGAGGCTAAGTCTCCTGTGCCAACAAAATACAATATTTTGGAGAGTATTAAAGGAAAGTGATATAGCCATCCCAGCTAAGTTTTGTTTTAGTATACAGATAAGAAATATTTTAAAACAGTATATGTTCGGTTAGGAACAGCAATAGGTATGGGGGTGAAAAAGATCCCCCGGTACTTATTTCTGTATTCTAAATTTCAAGAAGAAATAATAATTTTATAAATTTACGGTATGCTACAAGTTTCTTAATTCATTAAACAAATTTAAATAAACAGACCGAATTTTCCATCTTTTCTATCTGAGTGCACGTTTACCCTTCCCTTCCTACTTCTGCAGCCCATTTTTATCCCGAAGCCTGACGAGCGGGCACACGTAGCTTTCAGCCTTCCTATGTAGTTGCTATTACCAAGCTGGGGCAGTAGTTATTGGATGGACGATTACTACTACCCTGGGCGTGAATGCGGTGCTAACCGTATGGTAATTCTGCTTGGGAATCATGTTTCTGTCCTTGGTCTTCGCCTCTCCGCCTCTTGACTGCGGTCTGCGGGGAGCACCACTGACGGGCCACGACGTGAGCCTAAAAGTGGGATAGCCCCGACCAATAAAATTTTCTTTTCGTTAGCCAAGGTTTTGGCGAAACTTCAACTTTGAAGATCAATTTCCTTAGATGGAGATAAGATACATCCGTCTTGTATATTCTTGCAGATCGGGGTCACATTTGCCAAATCAAAATACCAAATGGCAATCTTGATGCTAAGGGCCTAACAGCCAGCAGAAAGTTTTTCCTGCTGCGCCTCGGCGCAGCAGGTCTACTATAATCGGTTTTAAGGGGCATTATACACGTACGCAATGCTATTCATAGCTTCATCTATAAAATAAACATGCTATATGTCTTGAAGTTCTATGACACGGGTTTATGCAAATTAAGTTTTTGCAACAAGAATAGTTAGGAAGGGTGTGTCTATGCTGCTTTGTATCCAGACATAGGCTGTCAAGTAGACAGGGAATGTGACGTTGAGTAGTTCGAAACACACGATTAGAAAGGTTCCAGTAGAAACTACAGGAATTACTTTTGTGTACGATAGTCGATAATTACGATTTTATTGAAAACACAGATTACGTCTTGTAATTTCTACTGGACAACGTTGGTAGTTTCCACCGGGAATTCTTTAGTGCAAGCTAGACTAATGTTTAATACAAGAAATACCTGCAGTTTCTACTGATTACAGGCTTTCAGATTTACATTATACTGATTGATTTACTCGATACGCTGATAACGCAAACTGAGACTATAAGGGAGACACTCGACCGAGTTCATAGTTTCTGAAGACTGAAATTTTTTGAAATTTTTAAAGTTTCAGTCCTTCAATACCCCATATGTGATTTTCTTTCATCGGTCGTACCCCGCCGATCATAGTTTGGGATCATCCAGCCCGCCCGCCCCCCAGCATCTATTCACTTTACGTGAATAATTCCAGTGAAAATTACAGGTTTGTCTATGTAGTCATTTAGGGTCGAAAATACTACAGGTTTTTCGTATATATTTTCTACAGGAAATTCCTTCCAGTAAAAACCTACAGATTTCTTTAGTGCTTTTTACAAAAAACTCTTGGAATCTTTTATTTCAGACACCGATAAAAATACATGTTACTTTTGCAGAAAATGTAAACGGCTCCGCTAGTGACTAACATCACAGGAGCAGTTTTGAGGAAAACTACAACAAGATCACCCCGAAAAGGGCATGTTCCGACTTTGAGCCATTTAGATACCATTATTTTTATATTCGCTGTCGAATTACGACGATTCAACGGGTCTCCTGAAAGTATCCTTATCCAAAGCGGTGGTTTGTTACACCCGTGTTTTTGAGTGTACGACTGTAGAAAACACGCCGGCATCTTTTCTAATAATCTCAGGAAATATTTATGTGAACATCTGTATGTTTCCACCTCCAATGCAAAGAACATTATGTAAAAACAGTCAGTAGAAAACTAAAAGACTAATTTTCAACTGTGAATTGATCTCTGGTTATTGCGGCGGCAGTCCTACATCTTAACCACTACACCAGCCGAACTGTATTGTATTCAAGAATCTTAATCGAATCACTATTCACGGAAAGCCTAATAAGGCAAACTAAAATCAGCTTAGTGTTTTGTTTAGTTTTTTGAGTCGAAAGTTGAGGAACAGTTGGGACACCCGACCCGACCGGACCGCTGTTATTCCTAATCTAATTTCGTGTAATTTCGATTTTGTATTGCACTGTCTATATATGCTTTGTGTGAACTTTCACTAATCGATAACGTATGCGAAGGAATCGAGAAACAAATAACGCCACGGCGTATTTTTAAATTTCAGAGTATTTATTTACTTATAACTCATTGAAACTTCTGCAATGAATGTAGTTTGGTTTCTTCTAAAAGCCAAACGGCTATCGTCATCACATTTTGTTACTTCTAAAAAATAAACATAGTAGGCCTTGTGTTGAAGATAGGATAGGATAGGATAAGATAGGAGAAATATCAGAGCATAGCAATGGCGTACATGCATTTCATACAACAACACCGGGGAAGATATTCCACTCCAGCGGAATAAAAATTTCTGTAATTTCTGCTGGAGTCTATAGCACTTTTCTTGAGAATGTTTATATGCTCGCAGCAGGACCATATTTGCGGCAAATATGGTCAAAGCAAGCTCATTTTGCACAAATCTCTTGCTTGTTATCAATTACGGTGGTAGTTGTTAAAACTGGAGCCTATTTCATCATTAGTCACAAGTTCACAAGCCAAAACTAGTGGGCTTGTGGCTTGTGGCCACAAGTTGTCGAGAATTGGGTTTCATCAAAGTTTTCCGGCAACTTGTGGCCACACACAAGTAAACAACATTCAAACACTCTGAAATGACGTCATAACCCACAAGTCACACAAGTGACTCCCTATGACTTGCGGAGACAATGCAGCTAAGACAGCAGAATTCAAGAATATCTGAAGTAATAAATAATACGAAGAAGTTATTAAAATTTAAAGTTCCCACTCTTTTCAAAATAAGATTTTCATTTTAATGGAATCTAACTAAAATTATAAGTCTATTAAACATTGTTAACAAATAAATATCGTTACAGCATCATGAACTCATTGGTAAAAACACACAAATGTTGCATAATTGCATTTATCGCAAGGATAATCAATATTTTAAATAAAGAAATCGTCTCAGTGCAGAGAATAGCACTGACTCTCATAAACTCATAAAAAAGCCAAAAATAAAACTAATTAGTCAAAAAATTATTGCAGCAGCTTCACAGATGTTTGTTCGTTCTGAAAAATGTAATCTTACAAGAATAGATGCTTAAATGGATTTAATACTATCTAATTTTTATTCATTTCCTGTTTGCAAGCCACAAGTGCTGTATCCACTTGTGAGAGTTTTGGGGATTTTGCATACTTGTGAACCTGTGACTTGTGGCTTGCGGGTTGATGAAACCCAAATGGAAAATCAGCTTGTGGCGAACTTGTCACAGCAGGGTTTTCGCTTGTGACTTGTGGCTTGTGACTAATAGTTGATAAAGCCGGATTCCCTTGTGGCTTGTGAACTTGTAAACTGTGACTAATTATGAAATAGGCCCCAGGCGTATCGGGCACATAAAAGCGACGGTCGCACACGGCAGAGGGCGGTTAAGATCCCAGTACCCGATTTTTTACCATACCTAATGCTCTATATCTGCCAAAAAGTTGGCCAGTCGGGCAAAGTGGAAAATTGGACAGTTTTCTCATTCACTCACTCAATACTTCAAGTATAAATTCTTAGCTACATAAAATATATTGACGGTATTTATGTCAGAATCGCTACTAACGAGGTGTTACACATGCTGGAAGAGTCAAGGATGAATTGAAGGTGCTGATGTTGTTACTAGGCAACGAGTAATGGTAACGAAGATAGTGATGCTGGTTCGGAAATCAATATGGCGGCATCTGGGGATCCAAGGGATGGGAATCTGACAAAGCTGCTTTTATCGGCAACTCTGCGGAGTGTTCTCACATGGCTTGGATCCCCAGGTGGCACCTTGTCGTCTCTTGAATCGATATTACCATTCTCATTAGCAATAGTCGGTACCAGGATGACGACATCAGCACCTTCAATTCATTCTTTGGCTACTCCAGCATGTACATCGGCTCGTTAGTTGTGTATATAAACTAAATAACATGCATATGAATACTTAAGGGGGGGGTCACTTTTTTGCCGATTTTTCGACCATCTCCGATTTTGCTCATTTTCACATATTTTGTAGTCCCCATGGGTCGGCGAAACAAGACAAGAGGCGTTTTGCGAAATAATGCTTCAATCGTTCTGTACAGGTCCTCAAAGGTGACCTCGACATGTGTTAAACATAGGAAAATGAAAAAGTTACTCTAAAAAGTTTGTGGCAGAAAAATTTTTCACTGTATAAGAGCCAGAGCTCTGAAACCGTTTCAGAACCATTAAGGACATATTGTAAAATGCAGCTATCTCCTCTGAAGCGATTCTGTTGAGTATTAGATTTTTGGCGAATTTTTAAAATCAGAATTTTGGAAAATCGGCCATTTTTGGACCATGGAAAACAGGAGCTACAGTACTCGTTTTCTTGTCCTGAACGAGTGGCAAAAGCTACAGAAACGGCCAATAGATAGCTGCACCCTTCGCATAAAACCACGTCTTATGAAAGTACTCTCATGTTTCTATCGTCTACAGTAAGCTCAAAAACTTTGCCACAAAAACAGCAAATTTTGCCAAAAACGGCCATTTTTCATAATTTTCACTCTCTTTTGATAATTTCTCACTCATCACCAAACTTGGCAGATTAATTAATATATCTGTTACGTACCGTATGAGATTTTGTACCGTATAATACGGTACGGCAATTTTCGTACCGTATTCAACGGTACGTACCGTATAATACGGTACAACTTTTTCTGTACCGTATAATACGGTACGTCCCGTATTATATTGTACGGTTAGTTTTTGTATCGTATTGGCAAAGAACTGAAGACTGCTGTTAAATAATATTAAATAAAACAAATAATACAAATTTTGCGGTTTTGCATAATCACAGAATTATAAATTATTCAATTGCCTGCCGCAATCTGCACGACTAAAACTATAGAAACTTTGCTCTTTCAATTCTTATTTCTATACCACTCTGAACTTCTAATTCTATTAAAAATTTGAAAATACAAATAAATAAACAAATAAACATGAAGGTTTTAAAAAATTTTATTTTATAAGTGCTTTATAAGTCTCTGGGCTGTGTCCTCAGAAGCAATAGATTTTTAAAAATAGCAAACATTTCACTAACATAACCTTCAAACGTTTTACTTATATTGAAGTAAATTTGTTTTTGTATATTTTTATTTAGCGAAATAATGCTAGTTGCCCACATATACAGGTTACATTAACTAAATTAAATTAAATTTACTTTACATTTATATATATACTTTAATTTACATTTAAAAAATTAAAACAAATTTACTTCAATATAAATAAAACTTTTGAAGGTTATGATAATGAGATATTTGCTATTTTTAAAAATCTATTGCTTCTGAGGACACAGCCCCCAGACTTATAAAGCACTTATAAAATTAATTTTTTTAAAACCTTAATATTTATTTGTTTATTTATATGTATTTTCATTTTTTGTGTAAAAACGTTGACTTTCAAAAGTTACGTTCCCTTAAGCAAAAGCATTTCCCCTTTTTATGTTCAGAATATTTAATAGAATTAACAGAATTAGAAGTTCAGAGTGGTATTGAAATAAGAATTGCAAGAGTAAAGTTTCTGTATTTTTTAGTCATGCAGATTGTGGCAATTGAATAATTTATAATTCTGTGAATATGCAAAACTGCAAAATTTGTATTATTTGTTTTATTTAATATTAACAGCAGTATTCAGTTCTTTGCCAATACGGTACAAAAACTAACTGTACAATATAATACGGGACGTACCATTTAATACGGTACAGAAAAAGTTGTACCGTATTATACGGTACGTACCGTTTAATACGGTACGAAAATTTCCGTACCGTATTATACGGTACAAAATCTCATACGGTACGTAACATATCCTTGTCTGTCACATAATGTGGCCAAAACAAATGCGTCAATATTGAACATGACTGCTGTGGCGGCACCTTTGATCTTTATAGGTGAAAGTGCCAATTTTAAATTTTTTCCAAATATAGATAAATTGGGTATCAATCGATAGCTAATGGAACGAGGAGCAACTTTTCTCATAGAACTATGTGTCTAAAATGTTGTCTGTGCAGGATAAAACTAATTAAAGTTATACTGCGCAGTCCTGCAAGGTTAGGTCAGTGCATCACTCAAGCATGCATTATGAACGCCTGGATAGCTGGTCTTGAGCCACGTCTGCACTTAAATATTACCTCAGTAAAGGCGGCTTTAATTTGGTGTATCGGTTAACCCTGTTTTCGGTCGCGTTTGGTCTCCACCTGACCTTGCAGGGCTCATCACCGGAATTTTCAAGTTTTCCGGATTTGAACCTGCATAACTCTGTCACAGTTTGATTTCGAAAGCTAATATTCTAAGTTATTTTTGTGAACATATGGGGGCATATTTTGTGTGAAAATGAGCGAAATCTGTGACTATCGATTTTTGAGCAAAGTGCCCCCCCTTAAGGTGGTGGTATCCTTTGCGCAGTGCTTTAGTGGTGATTCTTTGAAACGCTATAACTTTCGCAATTTTCGGAGTTGGAAAGAGCTTTATACATCGTTTTAAAGCTTATTATCGGAAGATGCACATGGATTTACGAAACTGCAAAAAATAGCAAAAAATAGCAGAAATTTTCTGACAAGCTGACATCTAACAGCAGGAATATAGACAAAACATTTTTGAACATCGATTTCTCAAAACTGAAGAATCGGCCAAAAGTTCTTTTTGTGCCACTATATATATGAAGGACATATGGGCCGATGGACGTTTTTTGCTTGGGGATTCCTAGACACGGGTAAAACTACGCCGGAACATACCGGGGGTACATTCAACACAAATATACGGACTTTGCCGTTACATAAACACAAAGAAAAGTGGGGCAAGCCCTTCAGCCGCGACTAGAGCGCACACTACAAAACAGGACATAATCCGAAGATGTAATTTTATAATATAAACTATCAAAATAATATAATCAAAAGCGAGTGCCAACAAAAGCGCTCGAAAAGGAAAAAAGGGAAATTTGACATAAGAAAGTGTATATTTGGTTACGATAGGTGGAAAAATAGAAATTCAAAAATATATATATAAAGCCAAGGATCATAGGAGAAGGCAGAGAGTCTCCGGGAAAGACGAATTTTCAGTGCTCGAAAGAGCAAAATAAAGTGAAAAAGAGTATTTCATCCTCAGGAAGGGTCTCTCCCTGAGCACCTGCCAACCCAAAACATATACATTGAGTATAAAATCTGTATAAATGCCAAAATTTAAAGCATAAATATAAAACAAGTTGGCATAGCTGTTCAATAATGGAGCTGGCAAAATAAGGCAAAGATAATAGCAGTAGAAACATAGAAAAATTTGGAAAATTTCGAAAATAAAGTAAACCCGTGACCATTTTTAGGAAAGAAAAGCGAAACAGACACCACGTTAAGAGAAACAAAAGACCCGAAAATATTAAGAAATTGAAATAACATACAACACATGTAGAACAGCCAAGCTGAGCTAGAGGGAACCACCCCACCCTGAAATGTGATCTCGGAAAAATAGAAACAGAAGAATAAAATTTAGAAATTAATTTAAGAAAATTTACCCCCGGGAGGAGAGACCCCAAACAATGACCAAAGACCCCACCCAACCAAGGTTAACGCTAAATTTGTAGAGGACATAAAAATATAGACAGTGAAATAATCAGTTAGCAAAGAGGGAAAGGGGGAGGAGGGACGGACGAGGTAAGGGGACGTACAACCGGGTTCATAACAAACATCACAAAATTGACTGAAAACAGTCATAAAAACAATTCAAAACAATCATAAGTGACTCCAGGCTGCGGGAGAAATTTCCAGTTCCAAGCACCTTGGGAAAAATCCCATACCACATCACCGGACCAGAACCTCCGGATCACTGGGCGGATGCCCCTCGGCATCAAGCGCCCGCTCAACCAAGACCATCGCCGCCAGCCTTCCAAAAACCGAACCAGGCCCGTCCAAGCACCAGATAGAATCATAGGGGCCAACTCGTATTACATATAGGGGAAATACAGTAGCAACAAACAAACAGTACAACAGGGGAACGCTTGCCGTCAAGAGGGACAGGGGGGGGAGGGAAGGGGACGATAAGTATAATACAGAACAACCAAACAAAAATGGAATAATATACGGCATGTTTATATATGGGTAAGCATATAGGCGTGATGCCTAACAGTAACAAACAAAAATAATTGGGCAAAAGCCCGCAATGCATATATATGAGGCCCGATTAATTTAGAGAGTGTAGGCAGAGACCGACGGAACCGTTATCTCCCCTGTGGGGGAAACGCAGGCACCGCAGGAAACGCCAAATCAGAGAAAGCGGAAAATAAAGCTCAAGAGTCAAAACTGCCGGTCCGGGGCTGACCGCCCACCGTTACCTCCCCTGTGGGGGAAGCGCACGCGGCGAGCAGCCACGGACCCGCCGAGGTACGGCACGGTGTTATATATATACCCCAATACTATTGCCTACATACAGGTAAAAGAAGTAAATAATAAAAATACCAAACTATTAGACACCCAACCCAATGAGAAGAAAATTCAAAGAAGTACAGTGTATCCTCAAAATTATTAATTATTGAGAACTGCAACGCAAGTATGAGAATAATCAAGTTTGAATTTTGCATCCAATAGAGGAAGACAATTATTTTGATCCATTAAATCAAAGACAAGGAAAATTTGATCAGAAAAAGTTGCAATAAAATCTTGTTCAAGAAATATTAATGCAAGCTGTTAAATGTGGTACGAAAAAAGAGGTGAAAAATTAAACATGCAAGTACCCTTTTCATAAAATGACCATTTCAAGAAATTTAACTTTTATCCAAAATGCATAGAACGACATGAGAAAGAAAAGAAAAGAAGTTTCTCCAAGGCAAGCAAAAATATTTTTTCAAATTAGCAAAAGCTTTTTTTAAGCGGAGCAGAAGAATCTACAACCCCCACCGTTCAAACAATACAAAAACAAAGAACATATACCACTAATCAGGGGCTTTGTCGGTACCGGGAACCCAAGGAAATAGGAACCTAAAACACAAAACAGAAATAATTAGTCACAAATTTAGTAAAGGTATAGGTTAAAACTAGAGAATAATCAAAACAGCGTTAATACAGGCGTACGAACACAACATGCCTAATCGCAGCACATGCCTGCAGACCGGTGAACGGAGTGAACATTGAGTGTTTGTGCCGAGGTCGGCACAGTTAAACCATGTGAACAGAATGCCCGATAAAAGTGAAAAGACTGCCTAGGTCAAGATTTCCTGGGCCAAAATTGTTCACATTACAATTTTTGAAAAGGGCATGGATAGGGCTTCCTGCACACAAAACTGTAGCTACCCTTCAATATTCTCTTAGCTGTCCGGGGACTGACAATGGATATTGTTGCTCCGGAATCAATAATAGTCAAAATTTTGGTACCCCCGGAAGTGACGATTATGGCTGGGATACTATCTGCTGCTACCGGTACTGGTTCGGATTCAATTTCGGTGGGCCCTCCCGGCGTTACTGTATCTGATGTCCTGTCACGGTCGCCAGTTTGTCGAATATGAAAATATTCAGTAAACGATTTGAGTATCAATAAAGATTAGAGGTTCGTGAAAGAGTGTGCAATATGTCTGATCATTCCCTAACTTAGTCGCTATCCAACTGAAATAAGACGACACAGCCCTAATTTTGCAGTCACAAGATTTACTAAGTTTTCCAAAAGAATACAAAACTAAAACAAATTACGGTTCAGGCAATTTCTCACAGAAAATACAACAGAATTTTAAATATTTCACAAGGAATTAAAAGGACAAGTACCAAAGTTAAACAAAAAAAACAAGGACCAACCGAACAAACCGTGAAGGGAACAGATCAAATCCCCCCGGACCAGTTAGAGAATCCCCGAAAATATGGTAAGGCGGTGATGCAGGGTAATAGAGAAAAAGGCACAATAAGACATCCCAAGTCAAGAATGAATGATCGCGCGCCCTAAGCAATATTGCTGTAGCTCCAGAATCACGTATGTGAGAGAAAGTTGCTTCTTTGCAGCTGAGAACTAACACATAACTGCATATTTTATGCATTAAAATAGTTATTATTAATTAACTTTTCATAAATTTTGCTGTGATGAACCAACCACGTTCCATTATGAAGACCAATGCAGCAAATTTATTGGCTGGAGCCAACGCGGCAGCGCAAACTTGGGATTGATCACACTAATTATGAAGCACAATTAATAGCTGATAATACCATATAAAAAGATTAATTGTGCAGCTAAACGTTGTCGAGCAATCTCAGAAAATTGCAATGTCAGTTTAAACTGACGCTAGCCGGTGTGGAAATTTCCTTGTTTGCAAGTTTGAACTTCGGAACGAATAGGCAAATTAGAAATTCGGTCTCTTCATAATATCAAGAGTACATAATAACTAAAAGTGTGACAAGCTCAAAAGTGGCCAGCTGCTGATAGAATGTTTTTGGCTTCAACATGTAAACATACAAGCGAGTGCTGGTACACAATTGTGTACCTGTACTCAGTTGTGGGGGTCACTAGGTACTCAGTTGCGGGGGTGGTAGGCTGTTATTTTGTAGATGATGTCTGCAGCCTAATAACTAAGAATGAAAGGCTTGTCGCACTCTTAGTTATTATGTACTCTTGGTAATATGCAAATTAGTTATGACAATATTTAAGGGAGGGAATTTTCATCATTTTCGGTCACTTTCTTTGGATCAAAATTGGAACCCAAAATTGTAGAAGGCTCACGATCAGGTTAGAGGCTGGTTGGAAGTGTTGGGGGGTTGTTTAATTTGAAATTGTTTATAGGCGGTCAAATTTTGTATTTTGTTTGTATAAAATTATACTGTCTTCGAAATAAACTTAATTTTGTTGGAATTTTATTGTTGACTTCATTTTATTTGTCCTGAGTCAATGGATGCATCACAAAATTAGGCAAAGCTACTCCTCCTGCTACATCATGATATGGCGGTGCGTTTTTGCCTTCAAGCCAATTTCTAGCTGCAATTCGCTTTCCGATGTCCATCTTACGCTGATACATTTCCTGACCTATCACAAGACGATTCTGTTTATCCATTAGATCTAATGGTCCATCGACAATGAAATATAGTAGAATATTCAAATACATACACCCGATGAAATTCTCTCCTGATTGACAAGTTGGAAAAACCGACTGAAGATTCAACACGTCATTTCCAATTTCCATGAACGGATGTCCTATCGCAAACTTTGCCAATAATTTGTCACAGTTGTTCAAGATAAACTGTTTCAATTCAGTTTCCTGATAGAACTTCTCAATAGCCGTCGGACATGCCAAAAATGGTCGATAACTACTTTTCCAAAATCGCTGCAGATGTGGATACTTAGACAAAAACTTGTCAACTTCCGTTTTAATCTGCGCTCCGTTCAGAATTAAATGTCGACTTTTAATCCACGTAGCTATGCGGCAAACCCAAAAGATAACACTTATTGTAGTGATACCCTGTTTCACCACAACGGAACCGAAAATTATTATCCAGAAGTGTTATTCCTCTGTTGGTATTTGTATTTAGAAAGGTTCTAAATACAAGGGTTTTGTCGCTCTGTTCTTTGTAAATGGATTTTCAACTTCAGAATAACCTGTAATGATGCGTTTCTCCATGAACATTGCGTAGGTATCTCTAAGAGCTCGCCACGAAGCTAAATGGTCCGTATTCCATTGGCTCAAAAACCACAGTGAACGTTTATAGCTTCTCATCATTAAATGTGGCCAATTCCGAATTTCTGGGAAAAGCTCAAAATAAACCGCTGTAATTGCTCCCTGTAGAGATTGACCTATACCCACAAACCGCAATTCCGTATGGTCTCTACCTCGTTCATCCTGCATAAATGGAAAACGCAAAGTAACAGTGAATTTATCAGCATCGGTATGAGACAGCTCCGGCTCACGGATGTTTAAATTAAGTTCACCCTGTTCATAAGTTGGATTCTTACACGCGATAGTCTTCCTAAAGATAGCTAGCTGGTTAACTGGTAGTTCAACAAGACCTTCCGATTCTGCTCGAAGCAAATTCTGCATTTCAGTGCGAAAAGCTTGAAAGTATAGATGAAAAGCCTTTACGTTATCTTTGCACGTCGGTTGAAATTTAATCACAATAATTTTATTCCAAAAACGATAGACCGTTTTTGCCAATCTTGACTGTAAAGCGAGTTGTTGCTGTGTTAGCGAGTTGTACTCGATCTTTGGCTGTCGACGATCTGATCTCTTAACTACTTCTTCTCTAAGGGCCTTTTCGCGAATGGGTAGAGTAGAGTTAAAATTAACTCGATCCTTTTCGCGAATGAGTTAAAAGAGTTAAATTTAACTCGCCGAGTTATGCGGAGTTAAAAATTTTAACTCTACTCGCATTCATGAAAAGAGTTAAAATCAACTCTACCCTTTTCGCGAATCAGTTGTGGAGTTAAAAATTTATGGAGTTAAATTTAACTCTACTCATTTCGCGAATGGATGAAATTTAATTCTGGCTAACTCCGCTTCATGTTTTTCTTACATTCATAAAATTAGCTGTTACTATCATGTCAACTCAACGTTAAGTTAGACTATGTAAAAGATTTCTTTGAACTTGATACCCTTTCATGGAAATGCCAAACTCTGTTTTGGACGAATGATCGATCTACTTTATGTTTCGGAATAACAACAATCAGCAGGAAAGTGTACGGTGTGCCATTTAGTAGAGATGAGCACGGGCCGGATTTTTTCGGCCCGGCCCGGCCCGGCCCGCTCCAAAATCTTGCTCGGCCCGGCCCGCTGTCAAAACTTTTCGGCCCGGCCCGGCCCGCAAACTAACAAAATTCGGCCCGGCCCGGCACGCCAAAAGAAAATTTCGAAAATTTAACTAACAATATTATTTCAAAGGCTTTAGTGAATGCTGGAAATGTTAAATTATGCTACGAAATGTTAAATTTTGCTGTAAAACAACCGGAATGAGTAAATGTAATGCTAATTTTAATGATTTGACAACATTTCTTAGAGTGTCGAATCGGCCCGTTTCGGCCCGCTCCGGCCCGCTGTTAAAAAATTTCTCGGCCCAGCCCGGCCCGCTAACCAATGGATGTAGGCCCGGCCCGGCCCGCGGGCGGCCTGACCGGGGCGGGCCGGACCGGGCCGGGCCGACGGGCCGAAATGCTCATCTCTACCATTTAGCCTCAGCGTTAAAATATGCCATGAACATGAAAATTTGCCAATTTCGTGCCTGGTTTCATGAATTTATAGGAAATAGGCTTTTATAACGCGCAGCGGGAAAGCGAGCAATGCCTATCTCCTATTTCCTACTTTCTCCGGGCAGGTCGGATTAAAATTAACTCGTTGATTTTTTAATCCGAACTGTGAATAAAGAAACAGGATTAGATTAAAATTTTAATCCTAGGTGCATTAAAGAAATAGGATTAAATTTAATCCGTTTAAAACTCGCTTAACTCGCTGGATTAAATTTTAATCCGTTTAATCCGAGGGGCTATTTCTTTAATGCGGATTAATTTTAATCTAACCCGTTTAATCTTTAAAGAAATAGGGCCTTAGTGCTGCCTCTGTTAACTAGGCATTCTCTTCCTTGTCCTTCCGCAATCAGTTTCTTGGATATGGCGAGTCTATCGGCAAACATCCATCTCTCCTCAAGTTGCTTGCCGGTATCCAGAAGCAGCTTGCCCGTCCCTCAACCAAGAAGGCTGTTTTTTCCTCAGCTCATATTACCACCATCCTTTCTACAGCTCAGTCTTCACATTCTGACCCTGTTCAACTGCGAACTGGTGTCATTTTCTCTCTTGTCTATGTCGCTATGTGTTGGGCAAGTGAACTTCGATCCCTCACCATTGGTGACGTTGTTTTTTATGATTCCTTTGCCAAGGTTCACATTCGTTCGAGTAAAACGGACCAACTCCGCAAAGGAGATTTTACTGTGATTGCGGCGTCTCATGATGGTAAATGTCCGTTTTCCCTGCCTCAAACCTTCCTTGAATACCTTCTGTCGTTTCCTTTTCTTACTACGTCTTCACCCTTGTTGCAATCTTTCCGACACACTAAGAAATCCGGTCTGATTCCCTCTGGTAAAGCCATTTCTTATGATACACTGTGGAAAGTTGTGAAAACATCTGCGCAGTCCGTAAGACTGGATCCTAGTACCATAATATATAATATAATATAATATAATATAATATAATAGTACCATATACACCTACAATAGTTTCGGCATTAGATAGGTTGTAGGTAAAAGCAGGACAGTACATCTAACAGATATATATTACTAATGCATTTCACATTCATCAAAATGTATCTTTTTTATGAATATTAAAACAGTTTTGTGAAATATTTTAGTAAATATAATTTAATCGAAACGTAATTGTTTTTGCAGAATAATTCGCAAAACTCTATTTATGAGTCTTTATAATTATTCAGTTCATTTAATGTTTTAATTAAATAGTTAAACTTTCTCTAATATTGAAAACGCATACAGAATTTTCAAAAATTATAGAGAAATATATAAAACTACTGTGGAGATGCAACATCAATTCGCTGGGTTTTATTACGCCTGTTGTCAAGTAGAAGCTAATTCTGAACTACAGCATGAGCACAGTGGAGAAAGGGTTAACATTCAATGCCGAGAATTGCAATGCCGAGAAAGGCATTGCCGAGAATTGCATTGCCGAGAAAGACATTGCCGAGAATTGCATTGTCGAGAAAGGCATTGCCGAGAATTGCATTGACGAGGAAGGCATTGCCGAGAATTGCATTGCCGAGAAAGTTTAAGAATCATATTTTGCATTGCCGAGACTGGCATTGGTGAGAATTGCATTTCCGAGAAATTGCACTTTATGAAACTTGCTTTATCTATGCTGCAAGCATAATCAGTCATATTTTAAATGCTACAACACATTCTAAATTTCTAAACAGTTGAGAAATGTATGCGAGTTTAATTCAAAGCTTTTATATTTCAATTTCATTAAATTGAATTGCATAAATTAATTAATTTATTAATGAAATAATTAATGAATAAATTAAAATTAAGAAATTGCTAATCTCAGGATTGAAGGTAGCAAGATATTCGAAAGAGATCTGGCTTCAAGTCGTGATGCGGAGAGTTTCTTCATGACCTGTAGACGTAGAGTTCGCTTAAACTCCAATAGTCAGATATATTGGCCAGTAACTACAAAGTTGTCATCTGCAATCCCACGCTTTCCCCGCTCAATGCAGTTACTAAAAATTTGTTAAAATTAAGTTTAAGTTTCACAATTTCCCTGATAATTTCAAGTATTTCGCGAATATCACAGTATCATCATCGTGAGCCTCAAACCCACGCACGACATTTGGCCATGAGGTAAAGGCTCTGCCAGTCAATATGTGCCCATATCCCAGAATTGCCGATCTCCGAAAATCTGCAAACATCTTTTCTCGTATCCAGAAGTCTGCACCTGCCCAGTATCATTTAATTGCAGCTTTATTTACATTAAGCAAAGTCTATTTTTCCTGCTGCGCCTCAGCGCAGCAGGTCTCTTATGTTTGCTCAGCCTGGGCTCGAGCACACATTTTGGTTGTTAAACATGCATTTTACCATAAATGCATGTGTTCTATGGTTTAAGATAGGCAGTGCATGATTTATGTGTGGAATTCCATTCCGAAAGATTTCTGTTTCTAGTCCATGCAGTTACGCATATGTGTTACTGGTGCAGAGATTCTGCTTGTAGAAATCAAAACCGGAATTGTTCGCATTCGAATTTTAATGACTAGATATATATTAAGATATTCTCACGTGACACCAGTAGCTTAGTTGCATTTAAACTTAACATGAGAATTAGACAAAACAGTGGAATATTGGCTAAAGACCTAATGTGACCAAATGTTGAAACCAGGATGTTAAACCATTAGCAGATTTAAATAATTCCTTGATGTTTTGCACACAATTTTGCTGCACCAAATCAATCATTCTGTCAATTATGAAAAACTTTTAAAAGCTAGGAACGTTATAAATATTAATCAGACGGCACTCAACTTTTGCAGAAGATATTGCTTGTTGAAACAAATTTGCAGATTTTTGGGAAGCCAAAATAAAGTCAAGCATGCATTTTTATATTATTCACAAGAAATAGTTAAATAAAACATGCTAACAATGACAGTGGTATCTTTCTTTGGAGTTTATTGAAGATACAGTGACTGCAAACTAAGTAAAATACATGGGTAAGTATTAAGAGATGAAAATGGCTAGAACAAGATTGATAGGCTTTTTGAATAACTTCTCGGTAACTTCAACCTTAAAATAGATTTCGCTGCGCAGCAGGCCTACAATTTTTTAATTGTTCCTATGACAATTTAATCTTTTGCAGACAATATTGCTTGTTATAAGGATTTTACGTTAGGCTTTCATGTTAACAATGCAAGTAATGAGCATTAGCCTGTCCGGGAGCGATTGTGCCCTTCATAAAATTTTAGAATTTATTACGGGATTTTCAGCAGGGGAAGAACCGCAGAATCCGACCCCGGGTTACAGTGACCCCCCCATCCTTCACACAGTTCCCTTATAATAAAAATCCGGCAGGCCGTTTTGTGACTTTTACTGGGAATAGGCGGGAAAACAGACTTGTCCGCCAATAATACAGCATTTTAAGCCAATAAATAATATTCCTTTTAAAAGTTTTTCATAATTGACAGAATGATTGATTTGGTGCAGCAAAATTGTGTGCAAAACATCAAGGAATTATTTAAATCTGCTAATGGTTTAACATCCTGGTTTCAACATTTGGTCACATTAGGTCTTTAGCCAATATTCCACTGTTTTGTCTAATTCTCATGTTAAGTTTAAATGCAACTAAGCTACTGGTGTCACGTGAGAATATCTTAATATATATCTAGTCATTAAAATTCGAATGCGAACAATTCCGGTTTTGATTTCTACAAGCAGAATCTCTGCACCAGTAACACATATGCGTAACTGCATGGACTAGAAACAGAAATCTTTCGGAATGGAATTCCACACATAAATCATGCACTGCCTATCTTAAACCATAGAACACATGCATTTATGGTAAAATGCATGTTTAACAACCAAAATGTGTGCTCGAGCCCAGGCTGAGCAAACATAAGAGACCTGCTGCGCTGAGGCGCAGCAGGAAAAATAGACTTTGCTTAATGTAAATAAAGCTGCAATTAAATGATACTGGGCAGGTGCAGACTTCTGGATACGAGAAAAGATGTTTGCAGATTTTCGGAGATCGGCAATTCTGGAATATGGGCACATATTGACTGGCAGAGCCTTTACCTCATGGCCAAATGTCGTGCGTGGGTTTGAGGCTCACGATGATGATACTGTGATATTCGCGAAATACTTGAAATTATCAGGGAAATTGTGAAACTTAAACTTAATTTTAACAAATTTTTAGTAACTGCATTGAGCGGGGAAAGCGTGGGATTGCAGATGACAACTTTGTAGTTACTGGCCAATATATCTGACTATTGGAGTTTAAGCGAACTCTACGTCTACAGGTCATGAAGAAACTCTCCGCATCACGACTTGAAGCCAGATCTCTTTCGAATATCTTGCTACCTTCAATCCTGAGATTAGCAATTTCTTAATTTTAATTTATTCATTAATTATTTCATTAATAAATTAATTAATTTATGCAATTCAATTTAATGAAATTGAAATATAAAAGCTTTGAATTAAACTCGCATACATTTCTCAACTGTTTAGAAATTTAGAATGTGTTGTAGCATTTAAAATATGACTGATTATGCTTGCAGCATAGATAAAGCAAGTTTCATAAAGTGCAATTTCTCGGAAATGCAATTCTCACCAATGCCAGTCTCGGCAATGCAAAATATGATTCTTAAACTTTCTCGGCAATGCAATTCTCGGCAATGCCTTCCTCGTCAATGCAATTCTCGGCAATGCCTTTCTCGACAATGCAATTCTCGGCAATGTCTTTCTCGGCAATGCAATTCTCGGCAATGCCTTTCTCGGCATTGCAATTCTCGGCATTGAATGTTAACCCTTTCTCCACTGTGCTCATGCTGTAGTTCAGAATTAGCTTCTACTTGACAACAGGCGTAATAAAACCCAGCGAATTGATGTTGCATCTCCACAGTAGTTTTATATATTTCTCTATAATTTTTGAAAATTCTGTATGCGTTTTCAATATTAGAGAAAGTTTAACTATTTAATTAAAACATTAAATGAACTGAATAATTATAAAGACTCATAAATAGAGTTTTGCGAATTATTCTGCAAAAACAATTACGTTTCGATTAAATTATATTTACTAAAATATTTCACAAAACTGTTTTAATATTCATAAAAAAGATACATTTTGATGAATGTGAAATGCATTACTAATATATATCTGTTAGATGTACTGTCCTGCTTTTACCTACAACCTATCTAATGCCGAAACTATTGTAGGTGTATATGGTACTATTATATTATATTATATTATATTATATATTATGGTACTAGGATCCAGTCTTACGGACTGCGCAGATGTTTTCACAACTTTCCACAGTGTATCATAAGAAATGGCTTTACCAGAGGGAATCAGACCGGATTTCTTAGTGTGTCGGAAAGATTGCAACAAGGGTGAAGACGTAGTAAGAAAAGGAAACGACAGAAGGTATTCAAGGAAGGTTTGAGGCAGGGAAAACGGACATTTACCATCATGAGACGCCGCAATCACAGTAAAATCTCCTTTGCGGAGTTGGTCCGTTTTACTCGAACGAATGTGAACCTTGGCAAAGGAATCATAAAAAACAACGTCACCAATGGTGAGGGATCGAAGTTCACTTGCCCAACACATAGCGACATAGACAAGAGAGAAAATGACACCAGTTCGCAGTTGAACAGGGTCAGAATGTGAAGACTGAGCTGTAGAAAGGATGGTGGTAATATGAGCTGAGGAAAAAACAGCCTTCTTGGTTGAGGGACGGGCAAGCTGCTTCTGGATACCGGCAAGCAACTTGAGGAGAGATGGATGTTTGCCGATAGACTCGCCATATCCAAGAAACTGATTGCGGAAGGACAAGGAAGAGAATGCCTAGTTAACAGAGGCAGCACTAAGGCCCTATTTCTTTAAAGATTAAACGGGTTAGATTAAAATTAATCCGCATTAAAGAAATAGCCCCTCGGATTAAACGGATTAAAATTTAATCCAGCGAGTTAAGCGAGTTTTAAACGGATTAAATTTAATCCTATTTCTTTAATGCACCTAGGATTAAAATTTTAATCTAATCCTGTTTCTTTATTCACAGTTCGGATTAAAAAATCAACGAGTTAATTTTAATCCGACCTGCTTAATCGCTGTTTCTTTAAAGATTACTTTTAATCCGTTTAATCCACCGCCTGTATTTTCAACTAGTTTTCAATCCCCGTGCAGCTACCCGGATGAAACGGATTAAAAGTTGGCGGATTAAAATCTTTAATCGCTGTTTCTTTAATGGCGGATTAAACGGATTAAAATCAACTCGTTTAATTCGCGGATTAAAAATGGTCGGATTAAACGAGTTAATTTTAATCCGTTTAATCCGCCATTAAAGAAACAGCGATTAAGGATTTTAATCCGGCTGATTTTTAATCCGTTTAATCCGACCAGTTTAATCTTTAAAGAAATAGGCCCTAAGAGAGTTACTTAAGTGAAGCAGGAACAATCCAGCCTGAAGGGGCTGAACTTACGACTTAAGCGAGTTGGTCGCCAAACTGGAGCACATGGTCACAGCAAAATCGATCATTTGAGGCGGAGAAGCAGAAGCACCTCGAAGAGAAGAGTACCAGGAAGAACCGGAAATGAGGCCTAAACACAGCAGACGACACAGTAAGAAAATACTGAAGTGTGAGGTAGAAGTGATGGGTGGGAGGGCAGGCTGACGAACCAGGCACACAAAAAACAAAAATGGGCTAATGGTTCCAGTTTTCAGCAGCACTGCTTGGTTTCTTTCACAATAATGCGTTGCATGCAAGCAAAATTTGTCAGTCTATTGTCTATGCTGCATTTCCTTAAAACGGAGAGAAACTTCTTTATTAGTACCGAATTTCAAGTACTGCTTTTATGGAGGAGCCAGCAGACCAACCTAGCCAACCTAGCCAACCTAGCCAGCAGAGACTACAGCTCTGATGTAGTTATTTATATTTCTTGGAAATTGTAGTTTCAATTACACTGTCTGGCTCTGGCCGTTGTAATTTGAAAAATTTCAGTAAAAATGTGTGGAATACATTAAAAATGTTTCTAACATTATGGATTGAGTATTGAATCAGAATAATTGGTTTTCAGGAAGACACTGTGTCTGTGTTTGTTCCTAAAATGTCCAAATGAATTTTGTTTGAAGGAAGTCTTGAAGGAAGGAATACAAATGACCCCAATTTTCCCCAAACGAGTTGGAGGGATAGTTAAAGTTAGTTAAATTAATAGTTAGAGATCCAAAATTTAGGAATAAGTTAAATCAACTGCTTTCTAATATTTGAAATCTAATTTAACAGTAAATCTAATTTAAAAACCTCGAAATAAAATTAAAAGTTAGAAACAGTCAGTCAATACGGTTTCTTTCTGAAAACCAATTATTCTGATTCAATACTCAAATCAATCAATATTTAATAAGTCAAGTTTTTTATTTAATTATGTCAGAAATATTTTTAATGTATTCCACACATTTTTTCTGGAATTTTCCAAATTACAACTGTCAGAGCCAGACAGTGTAATGGAAACTAAAATTTCCAAGAAATATAAATAACTCTTTGACGTTTGACACTCTGGAAACACATTACTGCCAGAATTTTTGTTTTCATCAATGTTTTAAGTTTATCAATTATATGACAATTATGAAATACAGTTATCGCGGTTAATATACATAGAATATGTCAGAATAAACTATTAGCTTCTTTAATACAAAAATAAAAACCATATTAGTCGTTACTGGGAGTTGATCCGACGACTTTGCGGCCTCCAAATTTGTCCCTTATTTAAGCTCCAGTTGCTCTCCCTAATTTGGCACCAGCTGTCCCTTATTTGGCACATTCTTGAAAATGTAACTGAAATTAATTAAAAATTTAGATAAAAATCAAGTTTTAAATGTTATTATAAAAAATTTATGCCAAAAAATTGCAGACTATCTGAGCATTCTAAAAATATAAAAGTTTCAGATAAAAGTAAAACAATGTGCGCCGGGAAATGCAAATGTTGTGAAATTTTTTCACAGGTGAGATTCTGTTCAAATTTTAAAATCAGAAACGTTCTATCTGATTTTCTGGACGATGATGTCAGTGTGAATGGAAACAAAATATATCAAAATGTAGCTGAGACATTGAGCTTTTAGACGATATAATTTGTTTTGCAACACGAATTTCCAAAAAACCGTGTCTGCTTAGAGAAGCAAAAAGTGTCCCTTATTTGGTGCAACCCCCCTATTTGGATGAGTGGTGTTTGGTCCCACATGTAAGTGGAGACAGCATCTCTACATTCGTTTACACTTACTTGCTTCCTTGTAATCTCATCTTTCACGATACCTTTCCCACCAAAGAACATTTACATTTGTGCAAACTTGCCATTGCTTAATACAACAGCTCCAAGCCTCTGTTGTCACAGGCATTGTTCGTGGCACGTAGACAGCAACGGTAGTTTCTGCTACCCATGAAACCCGTGGAACATGACACTGTACCTTATTAGGAACGGCAATAGCATGTCCATCCCGAGTTGTCCGCAGTGATTAAATTGGTATCCTGACACGGTTGGTAATACACTTAAAAGTAACATCAGAGAAAGGAATTTGCATGGTTTCCGCATTATTGATCTTACCAACATGTTGTACCCGTTGGCACATCCCTGCAGAATGTCCCTTCCAATGTCCTTGCCAGATACTTCTTCATGTGGTTTAAGGTGGTGATTCAATCTGGTCACATAAAGTTTACACCATTATTACTCATTCATTACTTGGAGTTATGAAGCCATGTTTATATCAAAATGTAGCTTGACATTTTCTCTTTTTAATGCCTGCCACGAAACTAATGTTGCTTTTCTAAAATATTTTTAACACATTTTAGAAGAAGTATAATTTACCAGAATTTTTGCAGACTCAAGTAAATTTTTTCTTGAGACATCAGTTATATCATTCGATACCTCCATCAAATAGCTGGGGACGATTTTTTATTTATTGTGAAATCGTTCTTCGTTATAGAGAAATAAGCTTAAATGTGTGCGTAACCTGTGTTTTGCCTACTTTTTCCAAATTTGTCAAGCGATTACTTCAGCTAGAAAGCAGAAATCGCGGCAACTAAAAAATCGTCCCTGGGTAGAACACATTTGTTCAGTAGCAGCCCTCCAACTTGCATGGTGAATGCTCCACAGTCTTTGGAAAAAAATTGGTCGTGATTTTGCAAAAACTACATTTTTTATGATAGCAGCCTAAGGGATAGTTGTTGGAAGACGATCATGCGTCGGATAATTTGACTCTGTGAGACCTTCAGATCGATGCCCTTAGTTTGATATTACGGCTTGAATAGTTCAAGAAATGATGGATTATTTGATTTCTGCAAAAATTACAAGTTTTCGACGCCAAAACAAGAAAATCGGCTATACTAACGGTAGAGAAAAGCTAGACCATTGCTTTGAAAAGCAAAAATATCAAGCTCAACGAGATCTTTCGAATGAATATTGTCATAACTGTATAGCTGCTGCCAAACTTTCGAAAATTGGAAAAAAATGCCCTGACCGAAAAGCTCAAATTTTTGAATCGGGATTGCGCGGAGAGTGTTAGAACGCTAAAAGAACGTATTTCGGAAGGTTTCGTCAAATTTCATCTTGATTTACGCCGCCAACCAACAATATGTGCCCAAAAGGAACCACCACCTTAAATAAAATTTTGATTATTTGCGCATGCGCAAAACCACGATGGTAGCTAGCCAATTATGCACTCTCACTCTCTGACACCAAAATTTTGCGCAGATAGTTTGCCAACCAGTCTTTCTTTATTCAACGTTTTGTCAAAATTGCGTTATCCTATGAAAAATTACGTAGGAAATCCCTTTAGTGGTACTACCACCTTAAGGTGCTGGTATCCTTTTGTGCAGTGCTTTTGTGGTGATTTTTCGAAACGCTATAACTTTCGCAATTTTGGAGAGCTTTATACATCGTTTTAAAGCTTATAGTCTGTACATCAACATGAGTTTACGAAACCAGCAAAATTGGCAAAAAATAGCAATAAACTGACTGCTGACATCTGACAGACTGAATATAGACCAAAAATTTTTGAACATCGATTTCTCAAAACTGTAGAATCGGCCAAAATTTTTTCTTGTGCCATGATATGAAGGACATGTGGGCCGAGGGACATTTTTTGGATTTGGCTCAACAAGTCTCAGTACTCCAGAAAATCCGGCAAATGCGCGATGACACGGAATTTTCTGTTCAATTTTCTCACACCTGGAGATATTTTAGCTCAAACCAAGAAAAATGTCCCTCCGCAATAGGGCGACCTTTCATTCAGCCCAAAATCACGCGAATCCATTGGACAGTTTTTGAGAAATCAATGTTCAAAACAAAATGATCGTAGTTTTGCCAAAATGGTTTTCCGGCGAATTTCCTAGCTTAATGCAACGAACTCCAACGAATAGGTATTGATAAAATGCGCAATTGGACGGTGTATCGATTGAGTATAAGTAAGTCAAAATTGTCTGTAAGATTTGGCAGTAATTTTGAAAAAACTGATTTCTTCAAAAATGGCCATTTTGACCCTAAAAATAGCTTTTGACTTTACTGCCTTAACCACTAGAGATATATAGCTCAAAGCTTGTAAAAACAAAAATGTTCATTTTGGTGCCCTCTTTCCAGCCACAACAACCAATCCGGTGTATCGACTACGTACTGAGAGAATAATGGCAAAAACCAAAACTTTCTTATCTTTACACCTAAAAATCCGGAACTGGCCCCAGAAAGTTAAAGCACAAGAAAATAATACATTTGGAAAGTTTCATCCACATTCATAAAGAATTGAAGCTTGTGGGGTCGAATTTACACAAAGCGATACCAGCACCTTAACGGTGTCCTAAATTTGAAGCCTATCACTTAAAATACTATAGTACGACCAAAAAATGTGTGTACAAACTTCGACCGTTTATAGCAGATTAACCTTTGGAGTAAACCCCAACAATGTATATATTTTAGAATCCTCAGGAACCCGAGATTTCGAAAAATCGGAAAAACTCCGGAATTCCGGGTTTCATTAACGGAAAATCTAAAATTTTTAGTTTTTCGCCCAATTTTTATCGCAATCAAAATTTTGCTTTGACGATCGAATAGAGCTGGCCCCGCTGCATATTTTTGCTCTTAGAAATTTTTCACGAACATGCACCCAATTTCCGGAAGTCCGGGTTTTCAGAATTTCCGGATTTTAAAAATTTTCTCCAATACTCACAAGATGGGTATCATTCGAAAGCTCTTATCGAGCTGAACAACTTTTGTAATATACGTAATGAACTCTTGAAAATGCACACAGTTCCCGGAATTCGAAAAAACCGGATTTTCCGGACTTTAAAAATGTTCTCCAATACCCCACAATATGACCCCAAAAATCGTTTTTGGCTTATACTGCCTTAACCACTAGAGGTAGCTCAAAGCTTGTAAAAACAAAACTGTTCATTTTGGTGCCCTCTTTCCAGCCACAACAACCAATCCGGTGTATCGACTACGTACTGAGAGAATAAGGGCAAAAACCAAAACTTTCTTATCTTTACACCTAAAAATCCGGGACTGGCCCCAGAATGTTAAAGCACAAGAAAATAATACATTTGGAAAGTTTCATCCACATTCATAAAGATTTGAAGCTTGTTGGGTCGAATTTACACAAAGCGATACCAGCACCTGAAGCTCAGAGAAAAAGGACAAAAGGACAGACACAGTTATGAACCGGACAGAGACAGACATAGAGAAAGAGACATAAAGACAAAGACATAGGGACAAAGACCTAGAGACAAGTATGAACCGGAAGCAAAATGTAAAAAGTGAGCGCCCCCTCAATTCTGTCTGCCCACTAGTAGATTTCTTGTGTTAAATTTCGCGATAAAATTGAAGCTGTAAAAAGTCATTGCGCATTCTAACAACTCCTTTGCTAAGTCCCGCCTTTATTCAATAGGCAGCCAGTGTCTTACTGTAGGAGACTTGCCTTTTTTGACATAGAAACGTAGGTCGCTGGGGATAAAGGGATTTGGGGCCCGCGTGGCTTCCAGATTCTGAAAATCCAAATATTTCAAACAATTTTATAGTTGCTTGCTAGCGTCAGTTTTAGACCGTCTTTCGGTCATTTCGGGTGGAGGTGGAGGGTTTTGTGAGGGGGGAACCCTGATGGTGAAAACGAAATCTTTACTAAGGTCTAAGAGCTTATGTTTGCATGGCTGAGGCTTAGTGTCAGGCTAGGCTTAGGGCCCTTTAACACGTATGTATATAAAGATACAAAAGATAGCCGAACAAAATTATCAAAAGCGGAAAATTTTGATATATATCAACGAATCGAACGCAGATACCTGGGGCCGTATTCTCAAATGCAGATAGGCCCTATCTATAACTAGGAATAGGTTTATCTCTAGCTACAGATAGCCTATCTTTAGCTACAGATACCCCTATCTCTAGTAGTGAGAGAGAGAGAGAGGGGGAGAACAGGGCCGCCACCGCCACCCTCCTGGTTGCCTTTTTTCTATTATAATTTCCCCAACTCTTTTTAGCTGTATTTATACACCTAAGAACTAGCTAGCTAGCTCCTGATTGGCTGGCTATGCTATCTGCTCATTGGACAGAGCTACCTAGTTAGTTCTTCAATAAGACCAAAGTACTACAACTCAAATACAATATGCAGTGCAGTCAAGCATCTATCCCAACTGCCCTTCTAAGGGCAACCATTTCAGATAGAACTTGTTGAAAACTTGTTGAATTCAGTCTAAGAACAGAACTCGTGCTCATGTAGTATCCCAACTACCCTTCTAAGGGCAACCATTTCAAATAGAACTTGTTTCCTTACTGAACTAAGTCTAAGAACAGAACTCGTGCTCAAGTAGTATCCCAACTGCCCTTCTAAGGGCAACCATTTCAAATAGAACTTACCGAAAGCTTGCTGATTTTGACTCAAGAACAGAACTCGTGTTCAAGTGACTCCTAGTATCCCAACTGCCTTTTCATGGGCAACCATTTTAAATAGAACTTGTTGAAAAACTTACAGAACTCTGGCTCAAGTGACTCCTAGTATCCCAACTGCCTTTTCATGGACAACCATTTCACTTACCCCGATCAAGGTCAACCATATTTTTGACAGCGCTAACCGCTTCCATAATTTTACTACAACTTCAATATGCTGCATAGAACGTACGCCAAAACTTCCAAATACCTACAACACAATTTCTTATTCCAACTGCCTTTTAAAGGGCAACCATTTCTCTTATCCCAACTGCCTTTTCATGGGCAACCATTTCTCTTACCCCAATCAAGGTCAACCATATTTTTGACAGCGCTAACCGCTTCCATAATTTTACTACAACTTCAATATGCTGCATAGAACGTACGCCGAAACTTCCAGATCCCTACAACACAATTTCTTATCCCAACTGCCTTTTAAAGGGCAACCATTTCTCTTATCCCAACTGCCTTTTCAAGTTCAACCATTTTGCGTATCCCGTATTTTTCAAGGGCAACCGTTTTCAATTAGGCTGAAAATTTAAAATGCTTGCTCAGCATGACACGAATGCTTGGTCAGCATGACAAATTTCGCAATAATGCTCTGTCAGCATGGCAAATTTCGCAATAATGAGCTGTCAGCATGACAAATTTCGCAATATGCTTCGTCAGCATCAACCTGATTGGCTGAAAATTGTGAAATGCTTTGTCAGTATGCATTTGATTGGACAGAGCTTTCCATCTAGTTGTATAAATAGCGCTCGCTCGTTTGGGAAAATCGTTTGTGCTGGAATGGAGTTTACTGAGTGCCCGCAATGCTCTGCTACATTTTCAAGGAAGGACAATTTACTACGTCATCTCAAATGGAAACATTCAATCGGAAGAGAAGAAGTATGGACTTGTCTGGAACGAACTTGTCTAGAAAGAACTTGTCTGGCATGGTGTGAATTGCTTGCAAACTAACCTTTTGAGATCGGCATCGAAAAAGCCGACCACACGGAGGCGTCTGCTGCAGAAAAAGCAGTAGCATGTCCAACAGTGTGGAAATTGAAGGGCCAGCGGCGAAAGGCGAACCTGGGATAGCCAGGGGAAGCTCCACCCATCGCGGAAGTCGTTGGTTGAAAAGTTTGCAAGGATTTCACAGCATTACATTGCCAAGTGCAGCCATGCCTTGAGTGCCTTTTGCAGTTCTAAGCAAACTGCATAAGGGCTTGGCTCCTTTGCTGCAGCAGCGCCTTTGTGCGTTTTGCACGCTGCAGCATTTGGCCTAGTGGCGGGAGTCGGCAATCTTCATAGCAGAGGTAGTAGGTGGGAGACCCCTCGCGGCTCTGTGCTCATAAAATTCTAGATTTTTTCTGAGGAGCACAACTAGCGTTGTACCCCGAACCTGAAGCTATGTCGGAATAGGGTGCTGTCACTGAGGAAAACTTTAGCTTAAAACTTTTAGATTTTTGAAAATCAAAATAACCATGACATGTTGCGTGTCATTCAAGAGGAAATTAATCAGAGATTCCAAAAATGTCAAAATTTTTTCAAAATTCCAAAATTTTTTAATATGCAAATGAGGTTTCGATTTTTCAAAACTCAAAATAACCATGCCATGTTGGGTGTCATTCAAGAGGAAATTGATCAGGGATTCCAAAAATGCCAAAATTTTATCAAAATTCCAAAATTTTTTA